>PVKE010001595.1:0-26212 GCA_004027555.1 Craseonycteris thonglongyai | reverse complement strand
CATCTAATTCTTTGTATCATTTATTAATTAACTTTAGAATTTTATCCCATTTACCTTCATTTAAAAAAAATGTTCATTTTTTTACAACCTAATGTAATCTCAAGAATAGTTCACATAAATGTTAACACCCTGCTTTTGCAAATCTACATCTTATGTGTACTTTGTCATCAGATCAAGGGCATCAGTGGTATGAACCCGAAGGTCTAAAAAGTGCTACAACTACTTTGCCTTCACAAGATCTTCAATGGCAACTTTGTTAAGCTCAACAAGGCTTCAATTAACATGCTGGAGATTGTGAAACCATATATTGCATGGAGGTACCCAATCCTGAAGTCAGTAAATGAATTGATCTACAAGAGGGGTTATGACAACAATCAACAGAAATTGAATTGCCCTGACAGATAATATATTGCTAGCTCGAGCTCTTGGTAAATATGGCATCATGTGCATAGAGGATCTAACTCATGAGATCCATACCGTTGGAAAATGTGTCCAAGAAGCAAACAACTTCCTGTGGCTGTTCAAATTATCTTGTTCACGCGGTGGAATGAAGAAAAAGACCCCTCATTTTGTAGTAGGTGGAGGTACTGGCAACAGGGTAAACTAGATCAACAGGCTTTTATTAGAATGAAGAACTAAGGTATTTACCATGATTATTTTTGTAATATGATCAGTTAATAAACAGTGACTGATTTCAAATTGGAAAAAAAAATTATATATATATATATAGAGAGAGAGAGAGAGAGAATAGAGACAGAAATAGAAAGTGTAAGAAGAAAATAAGGTTATCTGGTCAAAGAGTTCTGAATATTAATAAGCCCTAGTAATGAACATAATCAAGTGTAAGAATGGTCAAGAAGACTTCAATGTTGATGTATTAGACATTTTGGATTGCCATCACAAAATAGCACAGACGAGGTGACTCAAACACCAGATATTTATTTTCTCACAGAAGACGCCCATGATCAAGGTGCTGGCAAATTTGGGTTCTAGTGAGAGCCCTCTATCTGGCTTGCAGAGAACCACCTTCTTGATATGTCCTCACATGGTCTTTCCTCTGTGTAGGAGGAAAGAGAGAGAGAGAGCACATGCCGCATGATTCCTTTTATGGTAAGCATGAGAACAGGCAAACTATCCCTATGGTGAGGCAATCACGACGTAAACTGCCTATGGTATGTGGAGATTGACTAGAAGGGGTACAAATGCAACTTCCTAAAGTGATGAACATGTTCCATAGCTTGTTTCAACTGATGCTTACATGGCTATATTCATCTGTTGTAACTCAGGAAATTGTACATGTATTTTACCTCAATAAAAATGGTACCAGAAAATGTCTATGGATGGCGGGGAAGAGGGGACATCAAATACATGGTGATGGAAAGAAAACTGACTCTGGGTGGTAAGCACATAACACAATACATAGATGATGTAATGTTAAATTGTACATCTGGAGCTTATGTAATTTTTACCAACCAATGTCACCCCAATATATTTAACAATTAATTTTAAACAGAGAAGAAATACTGATTAATTTAAAAAATGTCTACAGAAATAAAATTTTACTTATAAAATTTAAATTTCTCAACAGTATAAGGGAATATGAATCTATTGCATGTAATTATTTTCCAGGAAAATTTTAACTGTATATAGTTCTCCACGTAGTTAAATATAAACACTAAATATAGAAAGCAATAAGAATATAAAAAAGGAACAAGTAAATTTCCAATCTTACAAAACAGGGCTTACTTTGGAAAGGGAAATTACAGAGATACTTTCTGTTCCTTATTAAAATTCTTTCACTTTCAGAATTCAAATTTACATTCTCAGTGGGAGAGAATTGGTCCACTTCTTTGGAATAGATTTTGTGTTTAGCTCAGCAGAGTCAATCATCATAACATAGCACTGTATATTCATATTCACTTTGAATATCTTAAAATCTTGGAAATTGCAAAGTAAATAGTGACACATTGAAAGCCAACTGACACTGTGATTTTAAAAAATAGTTGTCACTAGAGGCACATGTTTTCTTTTTTAAACAAGCAATAAAGAGGCTCTCATCCTAAAACAGTGGTTTTCAACCCTAGCTGTACATTAGAATCACCTATGCAGATTTTAAATACAGTATACCAAGGTGTAAGCCTCACTAGTTAAAGCAGAATCTTTGAGGTATTATTCATACCAAAACATGAATTTCGTGATGAAAGGTTGTTTTTCTATTTTGTTCATTCTTATATCCCCAGAGCATTGAACAGTGCCTCACACATAGTAGGCTCTCAATAGTTGATGAATGAATGAATAGGGCTAAATTAGTTACGATAAGCCAAAGAACGATTTTGGTCTTGCACATAATGACAGAATGCCTCCAGCTGATGCAGAGCACAGCAGTGGGAAGCACTTATTTTACAAAAATATTCAATGATTTGTATTAATTTTAGCTTAAAATTACTGCACATTTACAATGCATTTTCTATGGGTCAGGAATTGTGCTCAGAGAGTTAAGGTATCCAAATATGAATAAGAAATAGTACTGTATTTGAGGAGCTCCCAATCTGATAGGGATTAATGGTAAAGAGAAAGATTACACATAAACAGTCATTGACATTCACTAATTTAACACATTCATTAAGCACTAACTGTGTGCCTTGCACATATGTACCAGATATGCTGTGGCAAACAAGACAAATAGGATGCCTGTTCTCAAGAAACTCACCTTCTAGTAAAGGAGGAAAATAATAAACAAGAAAATAAATAATTACAGTTTGCCATGAATGAAATGAAGGAAATGTTTATCATTGTGATGGAGAAGTTTGGTCAAGTAGAGAGCACTATTTTGTATTGGACAGTCACAAAAATACCTTTTCACAGACAAAACATTTGGTTTGAGACTTTACTGATGAGAAGCCAAGAATGAAAAGTGTATGGAGGGTTTCTAGCAGAGGAAATCAACGGTATATTCAAAATATTTAAGGTTGGAAAGAACTTGGCACGTTAAAGGACCTTAAAGAATCCAATGTCTGGGGCATAAATAGAAAGTGAAACAAGTAGAAAGTTATTTAAAGTGAAATAATAGATGGGGTTATTAAATTCACAGCATGGTAGAAGGAGCCAAGATACAAGAGTACATAAATGCTGTGCTAGCCTTTCCCGGTGACCACATTAAAATTAAAACTAAATTATAGAACACTCAATCCGGAGAATCATCTGAAGTCTAGCTAAATAGAAGTGTTATAACTAAGGACATAAAGAAGAAGCCACTTTGAGACTGGTAGGAGGGTTGGAGACACAGAACGAGTCACCCGCCAAACCTCCATGTGGCAGTTAAGAATTGGGAAGGAGGGGACCCCAGGATGGCTCAGCAGGTTGAGCACTCATCTTGCAGCCACAGGGCCCAAGGATCAAATCCAGGCCCTGGCCCATGAGGACCCATATGCTGAGCTGGGGTGTACCTCCAGTTTGGTTCTCACCAGTGCATTTTCCATGGGGGAGGCCATGGTTTGGCTCCCACCCTGGGCATGCTACCCATGTAAGAGGCCCCCAGCTCTCAGGGGTGTTCGTCCAATGTGAAAGGCCCCCCGCCCAGTTCCTGCCCTGCGTAGCCCCATGCCCACCTATGGAATGAAACTATATCAAAAAACTAATGACATACAACTATGAAGACTTCTCTGGGCTCTCCCCCTTCTCTCTGTCTGTCTGTCTGTCTGTCTGTCTCTCTCTCTCTCTCTCTCTCTCTCTCTCTCTGTCAAAAACAATTTAAAAAAAAAGAATTGGGAGGGATATCTCAGGTACAGAGTTTCCCTTAGAGTAGTGAGGACTCCAGACCCACACCAAGCTCATATATATCAGTATATAATTATTTATTTTATTCAAACTTAATTTTATTACTGTATTGGGCTGGACTGGAACTAAATCATTGACAAAATGCCAATGGAATCATGAACTCCTGGCTCCCAAATATCTAGAGATTGACTTATCTTCAGAAAAATTGATTCTATAGCCTTTCAGAGAGCTAGACCCCCATGATTGTGTACTGATACTATCTTTATTTTGACTTGGCTTTCATGGCATTGTCTTAAATGATTTCTCCCACCATCGTTTGTTTTTACAACTGCTCAGCTCTCAGACATGTGACCTTGTTACCAATCTCATTAAAGCTGGTGCTGATTTTCTCAAGTTTCCTATCAATTGGAGTAATTGCTTCCTACATAAAACCTAGTCTCCTATTAACCGGCTCATTACCTTGAGTTAAAAGTTCAGAAACTTCTTCAAACTGAAATCTCTGCAGTGTCCTGAAAAGGAAGTGCTTTTGAAGATGCTGACACATCTGTAAGCCAAGACATTTTTTTTGGATTGAATTGTTTTACAGATCCAAAGTATTCTTCTGTCAAGTTTCTATTTGCACACATTTTCCTCCCTCACTGTAAGGGTGCATTTATTACTCTCTGAGTCATAATAGTGGCAAACGTACAGAGCAATAAAGGACAAACTCAGTTAATGTGTTCATCGCAGCTCTATCTGTGTTAATAGAGTTAACGTGTTTCAGAAGAGGAATACTATTAATGGTCCTGTAGTTCTCTCCCTAGTTGAAGACAATTAGGTTAATAAACATTTCTACTCATTATTTCCATGCTAACTAGTTTTATCTTTGCATTTTCTAGGTTTACCTCACTGATGCTGAACATCCTAAAAAGCCTTTGCTTCTTTGGATCAGTGAGAAAGGCCAAGAGATATGAAGTAAAAAAAAAAAAAATTTTTTCTAATGTAATAAAGTAAATGATCTGAACTCATTACACTTAGTGAGTAATTTAAATACTTCCTTAGTAGTACAGGTAACCATCTCAAATTGATTTTTTTTTAAATAAATCTTTTATTTTTTTACATTGTTTTTGACAGACAGAGAGAAGGGGGAGGGTCAAATTGATTTTTTTTAAAGCATCTAAATAAGGTCAAGACATCCATCACTTCAAATGGAATAACATCTCCTAAAAAGAGCTAAAATACCCCAGCATACAACCACCCTAGCTCGCAAACACTTATTAGCACATGGTGAACTCTGACATAGAGCATATATCTTTTCAAAATAGTGTTTTGGATTTCTTTGGACAAATCCCCAGAAGTGGGATGCTAGGTCAAATGGTATTTCTAGTTGTAATTTTTTGAGGAACCTCCAAACTGTTTTCCATAGTGACTACACCAATTTGCTTTGCACCAACAGTGAGCAAGGATCGCCTCTGCTCCACATCCTTGCCAACAACTGCTGTTTGCTGATTTTTTGATGATAGCCATTCTGACAGGTGTGACGTGATATTCATTGGGATTTTCATTTACATTTCTCTGATGATCAGTGATGTTGAGCATCTTGTCATATGTATGTTGAAAGTCTGTATGCTCTGTTTGGAGAAATGTCTATTCAGGTCCTCTGCTCATTCTTAACCAGATTATCTGTCTTTTTTGGTGTTAAGTTGTATGTGTTCATTATATATTGTGGAAATTAACCCCTTATTGGATGTATCATTGGTGAATATCTTCTCCCATTCAATGTGTTGCCTTTTCATTTCTTGATGGTTTCCTATGCTACGAAAAAAAACAACTTTTTAGTTCGATGTAGCAGCTTTTGTTTTTTTCTTTTGTTTCCCTTGTCTGAAGAGATAGATAAAAAAAAAATTACTAAGAGCAATGTCAGAGTGTTTACTGCCCATGTTTTCTTCTAGGAGTTTTATAATTTGGGATCTTACATGTAAGTCTTTAATCGATCTTGATTTTATTCTTGTATGTTGTGAGAAAGTGGTCTTATTTTGTTTTTTGCATGTATCTGTCCAGTTTTTCTAATATCATTTATTGAAGAGACTGTATTTACCCCATTGTATATTCTTGCCTCTATTGTCATAGATTAAATTATCATATAGGAGTGGGTTTATTTCTGGGCTCTCAATTCTGTCACATAGATCTAAGTGTCTGTTTTTATGTCATCACCATGATGTTTTGATTACTATGGTTTTGTAACATAATTTGATATTAGATAGTGTAATACATCCAACTTTGTTCTTCTTTCTGCTTTGACTATTCAGGGTCATTTGTGGTTCCATATAAATTTTAGAATTATTTATCCTATTTCTGTGCACAATTGATATTTTGATAAGCATTGCATTGAATATATGGATTGCTTTGAGGTACAGACATTTTAACTATGTTAGTTCTTCTTACCTATGAGCATGGTGTGTTTTCATTTATTTGTATCTTCAATTTCTTTCTTTTGTGCCTTATACTTACTCTTCTGAGTACAGGTCTTTTACCTCCTTGGTTAAATTTATTCCTTGGTGTTTTGTTTGTTTGTTTGTTTGGATGCAATTGTATATGGGAGTGTTTTCTTCATTTCTCTTTTTGATACTTTGTAATTGGTATATGAAACTGCTACCTATATCTGAATAATACAATCTTCTTAAATGTATTGAGACTTGTTTTGTGGCCAAACATGTGGTCTATCTTTGAAAAATTCTCTTCCAAAATGTTTCTTCATTTGACACCTCTGTTAGAAGAACAGAACTCACTCTAGCTTCTCAAATAGACAAGGCATTTATTATAGGATATTAGGTAGCCCCCAATCTCCAACAGGACCAAAAAGACAGACTTGGAGACTACCAGCCCAGATCAACACCTAAGTCAGACCAAGTACTTACTCTGCTGGGTCAGACAACGCCCTCCTCTCGCCTCTGTTTCTTAGTTTACAGAGCAAATGTTGGACACTGAAAGATAGAACCTCTATTGTTATAATCCTAAAAGACCCACACAGCAGCACAGTCTCCCTCAGCAGACCAAAAATTCCCTGTTGCTTCTGCTTCAATGTTTTGATCTTTACTGAATAGACAGTTTTACTCAAGAGAACATGAGTAACAGAGTCTAGGTCACTTATATGAGTCTGTATTCATAACGGAGGAAATTCCCCCAAATACAAAAATGGTGTTCAAAGCCACTGAGCAGCCTCAACCTGGCAAAATACATCTCACAAAGTATTCTTAAAAATCATTGTGAGTCATAGTATTACAGTGGTTTGGGGTGAAAGGAATCTTTTGACTTTCCAGTGTTTTCCAAAGTTTAGGCTATGACTCATTAGAGGGCCATAAAAATCAATGGAGTGTGCCCCACAGTCTTAAAAACTGAAATACAATGGAAAATACCACCATGTATTACACTTAGTGAAGGTAAGTATCAGCTGGTGAAACTTTTGTCTTAATTATGTATGTGTGTCTACATTTATATATCTATATGTATAATGTGGCTATGTTTCCCAAGCTCTAATCTAATGGAAAATGTATTTCCTAATGTGAGTCATGGTTTAAGAAGAAAAAGAAATGAAAAACAGTAGTCAAATCTAACTTCTTCATTTTACAGTTAAAGGAGAAAACAAAGGCTCAGAGAAATCAAATATCTTGCTTTGGTGGTTCATGCAAAGCTAGAATCAGGATGCAGAAAATCATTCAGTCCTACTCTCCATTATAAGGATATCATCAACTATAACCTGGAAGAATACTTTCTATTTTCTATAGAGATCTCTTTCTACATTAGCTCTGTTGTGATAATTCAATGTATTTCACTACTTAATATACAAAAAAACAAATTTAAGATATGGAGCTCTTCCATTTGCTTAAAGAATGACAACTAGATAGTCTTAAATGAGTTCCTTTTACTTGTTCTTATAGTATTAATATTTAATGTTAAACATTATGACAACCAGAATATCCAGTTAAGAAACAGCAGAAAATTCCAACACTTCTTAAAAATAGCAAGCTTTAAAAAAAAAATCTCATTAATAACTTTGTAAATTGTAATACCCATATTTGGTAAGGGTGTAGTGAAACATTCACAAGTACTACTGCAGGTGACATAAATGGCTACCATTTTTCAGACTAGGTCATCTGACAACACACATCAAACACCTTAACATGTTTGACCCTTTGATTCTGAAATTTGTCCTTTAGGAATTAAGTCTATTGAGATGTATAATTAAAGATGTGGACAGACAAATGTGTATAAGGGTGTTCATCTCAGCATTATTTGGAATATAGAAAAACTGGAAATATAAATATACCATAGCTAGGAACTGGTTACTGAAATGACAGGCTGTTCATATAATAGATTATCACACAGCCATCAAGACATATCCCATTTGAAATACTGTATTTATAAGCAAAGAAAAGAGTGCTGACGGTTGTTATCTCTCAATGGTGAGTTTCCAGGTGACGTTTCCTTTTTTTACTTTATTGTGATATAATTGACCCATAACATTGTGTAAATGTAAGGTGTAAAACGTGTTGATTTGATACTTTTATCTATTGCAAAGTGATCGCCACCATAGTATTAACTACCATCACAAGTTACCATTTCTTTTGTGTGTGTGTGTGATGAGATTTAAGATCTACTCTTTTAACACTCTGACTCTTTACTCCTTTCTGTATTTTCCAGTTTTCTTTCAGTGTACACTTTATTTTAAAAAAGGATTTAAAAATGCATTTGCGAGTAGTAACATGGAAGGAAGTTTTCTGGAGAGTTCAGTACAAATGAAATTTAATGCTCTTTACTATGCTTGTAACTTCCAAATATTTGCACATTTTGGCCTCCTATGTATATTAAAATATGGACAAAGCCAAAAGAGGTATGACTTTCCAAACTCCCCTTTTCCCCCCCAGGTACAATCTCCTCAAATAAGACCACCATATCCTCACCATATTAGGCACTTTGGTGGAATTTCTCTTCATAATTGTAAGTCATTCTCTTGAAGTTTATCTGTGCTTGTGGGGGACACATCTTCCATCTTTTAAATTCCGCCAATCTTCTCTCTTCACCTCCCCCCCTCCCACCCCTCCATGTTCTGGAGAGTGTGTATACCGCTTTGTCCTTCAGGGTCTTAGTCATTCGGAAGGTGGCATGATATGAGCTTTATTCATATTTATGAAATGTTGATCAGAGAGTTACTGCAACCATTTCCAAACAATGTCATGCAACCAGTAACCGCAGTGCAAAGGGGATGCTACCACCTCACACCACTCATTAAGGGCTCTCCGGCGGTTGCATCTCTAACCCTGCCGCAGCCTCAGTGCCACTTCGGGGAGCTAATTGCAGAGTCCACTTCTCTTTGGAGAGCAATGTTCGCACCTTTCTGCTTCATAAGTCAGCAACCACATTCCCCACGAGCTTCCCAAGAGCAGAGAGAGGAGAGTGTGGGAGGAACAGCTTGACAAACCCACTTAGGCCCCTTCCGCATAGATTAACCCACCAAACGAAAAGGCTCAGGAGGTCAGCAACAGCACTCAAGAGTTCTGATGCGAATTGGAGCAGGGCCGGATTCCTGTAATACCCAAGCCACCCCAGAAGGGCGTGAGGGTCTCTGGTGTGGGGTCTCCACCTTTCCTTCCCTCGCTCCCACCATCTTTTCCCTTGCTTTCCTTGGCCCCCTTTCCCCTCCTAGTTTCTGCCACTATAGACACGAGCCATTGCTGGCCCGCTGGTTAAATCAATACTTAGGAGCCAGGCTTCTCCTGGAGCCAATGAAAGCATCCCTCCAAGTATAAAACTCCAGTGTTGCCAGGTCATCTCAAAAGCGCTTCTCGGTGCGACTCAGCTAAAGGAAAACCTACAAGTGACAAGGTGCAGAGGGAGCTCAGGCAGGGTACCCTGGCCTCATCACACCATAAGATACCTGGTAGGAGGGAGAATGGCTGGAAGACGACGTGAGAAACGTCAAAACGATGTCCGACCTAAGCGAACGCAGACGCGCAGGCGCGAGGCGCAGTGCCCGGCTCTCGTGGGCGCATCACGGCGCCTGCGCACACGGTCTGGAGCCGTGGGGTGTAGCGCTCCCCCCGCCTCAGCTCCGCTCAGCTTGCAAGCCCCGCCTCCTCCAGCTGCTCGCCTTCCCAAACAACCGGGTGCGACCGCCCACCCCCAGGGCGCTCTGCGTCCATTGGCCCTTGGTCTTTCCGTTTCCGCCCAGCCCTCGAGAGCCCGCCAATCACCTGGTGCGTTCGGGTCAGCCGCCCCCACCCCTCCCCTGGCCGTCGCTCGGGCTTTTCTGCCTCCTCCCGCTGCTGCCTCCGCTGCTGCCTCCTTCCCCACCTCCTTCGTCAGGCGGAGCGTCTGCGGGGGTCTGAGGGGCGGCGGCGGCGGCGGCGGCAGCGACATGGAGCTTGAGACCGGTGGCCGAAGCGCTGCTCGCGGACACGGGGCCAGGCCCCCGAGCGTTCCGCCGCCCCGGGAGCAGGAGCGGAAGCTGGAGCAGGAGAAGCTGTCCGGGGTGGTGAAGAGCGTCCACCGGCGGCTCCGCAAGAAGTACCGGGAAGGTAAACTGCGAGCTGAGCGGTGGGGGGAGGGTAGGCCCCTGGCCCCAGCCCCTTGTCACCTCCCCGCTCCCCGCCCAAGGGGGCCACCATTACTACCTGGAGGAGCTGCACGTCAGCCCCTGCCAGGCCCCGGACGCCCCCTGCGCGGCCGAGTCCTCCGTGGGCGTCCAGGCCCGCGCTCCTGCCGCCCCCTTTGCTTCGAGGGTCCTTCAGGAGAGTTGCAGGCCTGTGTGCGGGAACTTGCGTGCCCAGCCCACCCCCGTCCCTCCGGTCCCCAGCCCCGAGCCCCGGGGTGCAGAGATGAGTGTCACCGCACGCACAAACACGCACACGCTCGTAAGAGGAGGTGGAGGGTCGCCCGTGGCGAGACGTGAAGGTGAAAACACACGACGGCAGGTAGGAGGAATGCAGCTGAATAAAGACGGACCGAAAAGGCGCCCGAGCCCCCCGCCCGCCCGCGCCTGCCCAGCCTGTTTGATGTGCCCCCCGGGGGGCTGAGGCCGCCTTCCCAGAACCTCGTTCCTACGGGTGTGGAGCCCGGCGGTGCCCGAGCAGCTTCCTCGCCTTGGGCATCCCGGGCCGCGAAGTCCGCAGGCCTTTGAGCTGACCGGTCAGCCCCTTCGCGGGGCTCCCTCCGTGCCCTGCTCACCACACTCCCCATGCTGCGTCTCAGTGTTTATTGAGGAAGAGATCTGGGGCAGCTTCTCAACATACAGTGTAGCTTTGGAATCGCATCCTGAGGACACAGATTCCCTCCCCAGAAGAAACCGGCCATCGCTGGGGATGCTACTATGGAAGATCTTAAGCCAAGGAAGAAGCCTTGGTAGCGATTAAATCGCTTGTGCCTGAGGAGTGTGTAGAGCTTGATCTATTATCGTTATCCTTGGCATTTTTAAATAGAGGCTTTTTTTTTTTTCACAGAGCTATTTTGTATAACACACCGAATGCAAATTTCATCTTCTTCACATGCTCAGGAGAAATTTCTTCTAAAGATTACAAGAAGGAATAACTCTCTGCTTGCTCTCTTTAGCTTAATTGCAAACTGAAAAGTAGGCAGTCTTTTAGTGTTCGTCTTACACTTAATTTAGGATTAGGAGGGAACAGACATGTAAGATCATGTCGCTTTTGATTTACAAACACTTTTCATTTTACTCCAGAAGATTAAAACTGTCTTTTTTCCTTTGAGTGTAATTGATGTGTTTCATTTTTCAAACTTTAAATTCAGTTTTCTTCCCTTGCCAACTCAACGCCTACCTTTTTAAATAGCTGTGTAAATAGTATTCTCAAAGATGGCCTATAGTTATTGTTTAGTGGCTAGCAATAGAAAGAGTCTTACTGGGCATAGTTAAGATGTTGAAATTTGCTTCTTAATGCTTTAAACTCCAACCCACAATTTATTCAATAAAATGAGTAGTTACCATAGCAACCATCACTTCATTCTTGATATTCAGAGAATGCACTTACATAATGGCATTCACTATAGATTTTTATGTTGTTTGGAAAAATGAAATAAATGCACACACTTTCATTTATTATGCATTTTGTACTAATTTAAGCAAGTACACCTTTTTAAAGAAAAAAACTAGCATTTAATTCAGTTACCATTTTTACCTTTTTAAAACAACTTCATTATTTATTATTCATAAATGAATAGGTTCCATTTAAATTAACTCACTACTAATGTGTCATCATGTCTTCAAGTGCTATTTAAACTTGCTTAGTTCCCACATGTTGAAACATGTCTTTAAGCCCAAATATTAACTTGTTCATAATGAGAATCAGTAGTTGGAAGTCACCAGAGCTAGAATAGGTATATGTAGTTCATAAGTGAATGGTTGATCTGGTATGCATCTGGGCATGTAAAGTCCTGGCAGTCTAAACATTTGAATGAGACTGTTCTTTAGGCATTTTAATACCCTGAATTCCGCCAATGATCTAGACTTCTTTTGGGTTTATCAGTGATATACAAAGTCCCATCAGTGAACTAGCAGAGTAAAAGATCCTAATGAACTTGCTCTTTCTACCTTTATTTCTCACATGTAGGTCAAATCTTAGTTGTAATTTGACAGAAATCTGTGAAAAAGTCTGCACATAATAGTCCCAAAGAAATAATTTTAGTGTTTGCCTTTGAGGTCTTAGTATTATTGTAATACCGATGGTCCTCAATCTGCAGACATTTTTATATGTTTGTTTGCAAGTCAGCTGTGGTCATAAAATATAATAAAAATGGTGCTTAGGTTCTAGGTCAGGTTACAAAGGCCTATTTATCAGTAACATACCTAAATTCTAATACCAATAACTGGGAACTCCATTTATTTTAACATTCCTATCAGAATATGTAGTGAAAATTCCAGCTTAGACTCTTGGAATATTAGACCGGAAGGAGCCTTAGCAGTCAGTGATTCCCAAGCATGGCTGATCAGTAAGCTCATCTTGGGTGCCTTCTACAAAATTCCTGCATTCCACTTCAGATGTATGTTTTCAGAATCCCTATCATTGGGGCTAGGAAATTTGTCAGCCAAATTTTGTTTGGAGTAATGACCTAAACTGGTTCCTTACTTTTATACATGAGTGAGCTGAATCCCAAAAATACTAAAATAACTTGCTTGAAGTTTGGACCCTTCATCATTAGCACTGTACATGTTTTATAGGAATAATAGTTGTTTTTCTTTTCAAATGCCAAGCCTAATGGTGACTCCATGTGTTGGTGGAATAGGAGGGAAAATGAGAAGCAGGAAGCAGCCCTAGAATTTGTGTAAGGTAAGAAGATATAAATTATTGGGAATGGGGTAATCCGTTGAGTAAGTATGGTTAGCTGAGCTGAGGCTATGTGAAGTTTTGTAGGGAGAGAATTCAGGGAAGGAAATAAGTTGGGGTAGAATAAAGAAAAGCAAAACATTCACTGGATAGTAAGGTCAGGAGTAAGAACTCAAATCAGTGTAGGATTGAATAATATACAGTTTTTTTCTTATAGTGAAATTGAAAATCAAACTACTAAAAATGAAAATAAGATTGTTCTGCTGTGATAAAGATTTCTCTCCACCCTTCCCAATCCATTTGTCCAGCTGATACTTGTTGATGGTGATGAGCAGTCCTGGGGTACGGGGTAGTAGGGAGACTAATGATAAAGACTAGCAAGTAGGTTTGATGCACTCTTTACCACTTTCCTCTTCTCTCTTTCCATTTCACTGCCAGGTCTTTGTCAAATCCTTGGCCAGTTCGTATAAGGGTAAAGTGAGACTCGGAGGTAAGGGTCGGTGTTCTAGGTAGTGCTGAGATCTGAAGTCGTTACCAAGAGGAAATAAACGGTAGGGAAATATGTCTAGCAGTGGTGATGAGAAGGGGTGTTTCTGGTGTCAGCTATTTATAGATAATGGGACAGTCTTTTGGACTGAGTTTATGTAAATATGCTTCCAGATATAGGTGTTTTCTGTCTTTGCTGTGCAGAATTTTAAACATATGATATCTCTGTAAACCAAAAATATTTTAAATATATCATTAACAAGGCAGTTTTTTAATAAGAAAGTTTTGCTTTCCATAGCTAATAGAGGACTGAAGTAGAGCTGTATTTTCAGTTGCCTTTGTTTTTTTCCTTCATAATCCTACTTACATAATCCCATCACTATAATGCTTGTTGTTATGCTTGTCATCTCTTTTTCCAAACTTAAAGTAGTCATGTAAAAATTCCAAGAAAATGTAAAAGCTGCAGTTTTTAGGAATAAAAATATAATCTTCATTCTGTTTAGTTTTGATTTTTTAACCTGCCTTGTGAATGTCTTTAGCATATTTCATTACTTTTTATTCAGTCTCTGAGTTTACTTATTTTATGTCAAAACTGATTAAAACATTTCATCACATAAACCCATACAGTTTATAAATTAATCAAAGAGAAATAAAAATTCACATTAACCTGTTAACATTGCTATTCTCAAGGTCATAGGATTATGGGTGATCTATATTTTACTTTATATTAAAAAATTCCTGTAACTTATAGCAATGATAATATGAAAGTAGTTAAAATAAACAAGACAGATTGATGATACTGAAGTAGAAAAAGAAAACATAAGATAGGTTGGTTCTGTAGGCTAAATCCAGAAAAATATGTTACAAAGATTAATAGTTGTGAACAGCAGCTAGTCAAGTTTAGATGTAATTCTTGTTGATTATTCAAATTTTTTACAGTTTGAAACAAATGCTGAATTAGAATAGCTGTTTAGGATAAGCTGAAAAATACATTTGTAATTGATTACTCTTTAGCCAGCACATAAAACATGACAGATGTGGGGGAGGGGGAGGAGACTTTTTGAATTAAGAGATAATTTAAACCTAAAACCAAAAGGTCTAAAAATGAAGGAATGAATGTAATAGTAATGTTTTTCTAAAACAAAGTTTTGAAATTATTTTTAAAATTAGGATCACAGACTGTTTATAACTGAAATTTCCTTAATTAATCCTTCAGTGGCCTTCAACACTACTTTAAAATACTGACCAACTAACTGCACGATCCCAAGAAACTTTGAACAGGTTCTTTCTGTTTTATTTTTATTTCAAGTGAGGTTTTTTATTTCTTTACACGTTTTTCCCAGTCACACTCATTTTGATCTACAATCAAAAAGCACTGCTTTTTTGTGCTAGAATCTTTGTTCAGTCAGCAAAATAAGGAAGGTAAAGACTGTCCACAGAAAGGCTTGTTAACTTTGTCATAGGAGAGTTTGAACTGCCACTCTAGCAGGGGGAAAAAATGAAAAGTCTTATAATCAGTAACACTAAAAGATAAAGGAAACTGACTGATAAACAGTTCAGTAAGGGGCACATAGTACTATAGCTATTTGATTTTGTAATTTTTAGTTATCTTTGTAGTAAGTTATCTTTTTAGGGGTTTTTACATTTCAAAAGATACAATAAAAATCCAAAATATTGATGTAAATTCTTTGATTGTTTTGTGGGAAATAATGTAACAACAAACTGAGTGGATCTTAGCCTTGGTTCCACATTAGTATCATCTTTGGAACTTTGTGGAACACAGACATCTCTATTGTTTAAAAGCTTCATAGATTATACAATGGCAAAAGGGGGTTGAGGAACATGGAATTATATACTTAAAAAATAATCTAGAAGAAAGGAGGTCAGGTAGGAGACTCATATTAATCTGATTTAGAGTTACTAGCATAAATAACAGTAATGATCATGAAAATGGAGAAAGAAAGACTTTTTGAAGGTCAGAATGAGCTACTTTATTAAAAGTTAAGGGGAATAATCAAAGATGATGCCAAGATTTCTTGTCTGGGAAAATATAAGTAGCCATTACCATCCAGTGTGGAAATGTGTGTGTTGGGAAGCGGACAAGATGAACAGAGGAGACAGGCAACTTGGCTTATCCTAGGGATAGTGGTAATGACTGAGTTTGGAATGAATCCTTGGTCATGTAGGAGTTAAAGTCCTCTCTGGAAGTTGAAGCTTTGAGGGCAGATGAAATGATCAATGAATCCAGTGATGATAATACATAACAGAACAAATCCTTGGATGACACCAGTAGTGCCCAGTTTTACATAAGTAAGTGCTCCTCTTTCTACCTCCATTTGCTGAGCACAACTGTGCTTGCCTTTATTGTGTTTATCACTTAACAGTTTACTTGTCTGTCTTTCCCACTCAACAGTTCATTAAATAGGACTCTGCCTTTTACCTTTGTATCCCTAGTACCTAGCACCATGCCTCCTAGATTTGGGACACACACATACAAAGAAAGAAGCTAATGTATTTCTAGGTAGTTGACTTTAGTCTTTTAATATAACTTTTTAATTTTAACTTTTATCTTAAATCAAGTATATTAGCTTAATTTTATCCCTTTAAAAATAACCCAAATTATTATGAATATCATATTTTCTATTAAAAAACTATAAATAATGGGAATATAGATACTATAAAGTGCTTTACCCTTAACAAATATTCAGTAGATATTTTGTTGAATCAACTTGCCTTGTTGTACTGTATACTGTGAATTCTGTTTCTCCTCTTCTAAGCTGCTACTCCCCCTTCCCTATCCATTGGCTCCCACATACCAGTGTCAGCCAGACTTAAAAAAAATAAGTTTTGCCCACAGGAAATTGAGATAGGGATATTGCAGTGTCGCAATGGTTTAATGTGTGTCTCTGTGTTGATATTAGAAGATGGTAATAATTTTGTGTATGTTTGTATATTTACTTATATTTATATACTCTAACTTAACAGATAAAAATTTTGCAACCCCAATATCAATCTCCTAAATTTTGGAGGTGAAATTTGTACTAGTTGCAAAATCCAAACACTTGAGAACCACTGATTTAAAGTGTTTTAATTTATTGTGCTTTAAGTGTAGATACAATGATGCCCATTTCAAGGGTTATTTTAGAGTAGATGGCTAATCCCCAGTCTTCTAGAAGAGCATGTGCATATTGCTTATTCCCATTTATACAGAAATTCCTCTATTTTTATAGAAATTCCTGTTCCCATTTATACAGAAATTAAATCCCAAAAGGTTGTCCATAAATTCTTTGTTTGCATTAAACAAGTGATGATCTGTGTAGTTGTACACATACCGGTAAAGTTGTTTCACAAGAGAATGATAAATGTTGATGCCATTGATTTCTGACTCTTTTTTAATACTAATTCCTGTGCAGAATGTATTCAAAGAGTTTTACATTATGGATTAACTATTTTTTATCATAAATATGTTTATAATAACGGTGCTACGAACACAGAAGATATACCATGGGCCAAATTGTGTTTGTATGTATTAAGTTTCATCATGTAACTTTGACTCTTCAGCTTGCCCTTAGTCTCATTTTCACTGGGCATTTGAGTTTACAACCTTGCCAGAGACCTGTGATTTTGAGCCATGGCTCACAATGAATTCATCCAGGATTAAAATAAATGACAAGTTTCCACTCCAGACCAGTAAATGAAACTTCTGGGTGATTCCAGTGTGCAGAGCCTAAACAACCACATTTGACTGACAAAAGACTACTTTGTGGCCAGTAGAATCAGTATACTTGGCTCTAATGCAAAGCTTTGTTTATATCCATGAAAGTTCATAAATTAAAAACTCATAAAGAGAGGTCAGATGGTATAGTTGTTAAAAGAATGGACTTTGACAGTTGACTGCCTGGTTTGATGTGTACCCTTAATAATGTGACTTACTCTCTCTGCATGTCAGTTTCCTTATCTGTATAGTAAAGTATCTTTCTTAATTGATTAGCATTAGAATTAAATAAGTTAATATTTGTAAAGTACTTAAAACAACATCTGGCACATACAAAGCATTAAGTTCATTAAATACATAATTAAAAATAATAGGTGTATCTGTATCTGTACTTCCTGGATACGTTTAAGGACTATAGCATTGAAGATTGAGTAGTTCCTGGAATTTCTACCTAAACTGTTTTGTAGTCTCTTCTCCAATGTTAGAATGGCCATAACGTTTTTTGCCCCCTTTTGCTTCTTACATCTAAATTTTTATATGAAAGATCCAACCTCTTTAGTACATTATAGTACTGGGTTTTTTTCTCCCTCAGCAGAGAAATGACTAGTCGTAGCACGTTTGAATGTATGATACAGGTTTTCAGGTGGTTGATTTGATTCTCAGGAGCTGCTCCAACACTAAAACACCTTGGATGTTTTATCTCACCTTGAGGTGTGCCACTGTATCAGGTGCTCAAGAATGCTGAGAAGGCTAGTCTGTGTGTGGTTTTAACTATGTTTATGAGACAGTCTGGTCCTGAGCACTGTTTTAATGTTTTGGAATAGCTGCTGAACTTGTTTCCACTGGGTCATGAATTTCTCTGCCTAACTCATTAAAAGAAATGACCTTTAAAGATTCTTTGAACTTGAATATGGTAATCTGGTCATCTATAGATAATGTATCTTACAGTCCATATTTGGTAATAGTGAAAAGCAAATAAACTGTTGGTTCTGAAATTCTAAAGGTTCAAGACTTGTTTGTGATATTCAAGGTCTTTGTTTCTGACCTTTTTTTAGAGCATTTGATGACCCTCAAATTTAACGAAATACAGTTTTTAGTTTTTAACTTTTACTGTGCTCATGGCACACAATTTTTTAAAATTAAATTTATTGAGGTACAATTTATTGTACCCTAAATTGTACCCATTTAAGATGTAGACCATATCTATTGAACCCCAAATTTCCTTGTGCTTCTTTGCAGTCAGTCCCTCTACTCATTTTGTTACTATAAACTTACCAATCTCTTGTTACTGTATAGACTGATCTTCATTTTTTAGTTTTATGTACGTGGGATTATGTGATATCTTTGCGTTGTGTACCATTTAATAGTCATAATAGTGCAATGTTAATCTTTGGTATTATGACTCACAAGGCTAAACCACCAAGAATAATGACATGCTATTATCTTAAATTGGCTTCACATTTACACTTACAAATTTCTTATCTTCTATGCGTTATATCTTTTTTAAAATGAAAAATAGGATAGAGTAATTGAGAAAATTAGTATTTTTAATGTACTTGAAACATCAAATGGTCCTGGCATGTAAAAACATGAACCTTAGCACCCACCACCTATTTATTTTTTTCACATTCAAGTAACTTCTTATTTAATGTTGCTACCAGTAATTTTACCTTAAGCATATAGATTTTCCAGAGATCTGTGTTGTTACTAAAGAACTTAATGGAGGTGACTATATTTGCAACTGCAAGTTTTTATTTTGACAGTAACAAAGTGAAAAAAAAAATTATAAATCATCCTAAAACAGTGAAGAGTCTCCAGCAAATTGACTTTGAACCTATTGCTTTTCTAAACCTAGTAACTCTTTCTTTTGAGAACACTATTCTGAAGTATTCAAATTTTATTGCATTTTTATCACTATTATCTGTTGACAGCAAGTGTAGTTTGAATTTAACTCTAGCAATTTCTTTAATTTGTTTTTAATTTTGGTGTTTCTTGTATTTTTTTGAACATAGTGAAAATATAAATACTTTCTCCCCCATTACCAGGACACCATGATTAACTATATAGCTTATGCAAGTCATAAATCAAAAGTAGTCTTTGCCTTTTAGTTTATACTTTATAATGGGAAAATTATACCTAGGTTTAATAGACTGTATGTGTGTGTGTGTGTGTGTGTGTGTGTGTGTGTGCGCGCGCGCGCGTATACATACATATATAAATAAATAACAATACTATAAGGGTGGCAGATGTACATCTGGGAGAATTAGAAGATGATAGTGATGAACATGTGAATTCATTTATGTTTTGAAGGAAAGAAAATTGCTATACCAAATGACAGGAGAGGTTAATTCATAAAGTAAAAAATAATATCAACTCTAAAGAGTACAAGGATTCCATTGGTTCACTTGAGTTTGGATCTCTAAATCAGCTTCCCTTGAAGTTATTAAAAGCAAAAATGAATAACTCCTTATTTCATTGTACTTGGATTACAAAGACTGTTGTAATCAAAGTAGCAATATCTTAGACTATTCACAAAATTATTAATAAATGAAATTTTAAATTATTGAATTAATGGATGTGCTATTCCTAGTTAGTTATGGTTTTTTTGTAGAAAGTAGCTCATACTTACTCTTTAGTTAAGACATGTTTGTGAAGGTGAATTTAGAAATAATTATATTATTATCTTAATATTAGGACCAAGCTTTGGAATAATTGGGTTCATTATTTTCCTATTGAACTTGGTTTGGCATCTTTAAATTGGCATCACCGAACTGGGGCCTCTCACATGGGAGGCATGAACCTTCGCCACCTTGCCATCCCAATGGTTACCAGTTCAGTATATGGGGTTTGCGTAGGACAGGGCCGGGAATCGAACCCCAGACCTTGCAGTTGTGAGGCAAGTACTCTCCCACTGAGCTATTCTGGCATCCCCTAAAATGGTAACATTTATTTGGTTATCAAAGCATCATGGTTAAAGTGATGCATCCATTTGCATAATTTTAAAATTATAAAGTTTAAACTTCATGAGTTTACTTATACTCATCTCTAAGTAATTTTAAATTATGCTGAACATTTTAAAAGCCTGACATTTTTAATTAAAGTTAACTTAATTCATTTTTTTCTTGTTTTTAGTGGGAGATTTTGATAAGATCTGGAGAGAACATTGTGAGGATGAGGAGACACTTTGTGAATATGCTGTTGCAATGAAAAATTTGGCAGATAATCATTGGGCAAAAACTTGTGAGGGTGAAGGTCGTATTGAATGGTGTTGTAGGTGAGTGTATTTTGTGAACTAACATCGTTGATTTCTAATGTATTATTAACACTATCAGATTTAAATAATGCTGTGTACAATTTATTATGCCAAAATAAAAAATATTTTTAAATGGATGATGTCTTTTAAACAACTTTTCCCCCCTTACTCTACTTTCCCTATGTTGATTTCATTCTTCTTTTCTTAATCAAAATGTTTTTCTTTGACATAACTTTAAATTTTGTTTCAACTTTTGAAGTGTACCTTTAAATCCATTTATTATGTTTAAACAATACAACAAAATAATGAGATTTAACATAACTCATCATTAATAAGTTAATCGTATAGAAATTTCTTTAGATAAATATCCATATTTGGATTCAAATGAAAGTGAGTACTTTTATGTAATTTAAAATTTGAAAACATCTTAAAAATTTTTAATCCTTAATTTTGATATGTGATTCAGGGGATTCTAGCACTTATGCTGACTTTGGATGATGTTTATTTTCTCATAGTATAGATTCTAATATTAAAAACATTAGAAAATGAAATGTTGCTGATCAGTTCTCCCAAAGTGGTAAAATTATAAGAATGAATATGTATATTGACTGAATTTTAAAGTGAATTCCTGGAAAATAAAGCATTATCTTTTTGCATGAACAATAAGTTTATGATAGCTTCAGGTTTATAGTTAATTTCAGTTATTTTTTATTCAACATTTCTGAGTTAATCTCATTTAAAAATTATGTAATGGTGCCTGTTTCGTTCATTTAACTGATGATCCAGAGAAAAATACATATTTAACTTAGCTCTTTTATTTACTCATTTAATAAATATTTTAATATTGTCTACTGTATACTAGTCACGTCATAGACACTGGGAGTACAACAGTCAACCAGACAGACAACATTTTTGCTCTCATGGAGCTTACATGCTAGCGGGGCTTAGAAGCAAGAAACAATCTGTAAATTAAATATATATTATGTCAGAAATGGTAAGTGCCATGAGAAAAATAAAGTAAGGAAAAATAGAACAGTTTTAAGTAGGGTAGATAGAGCAGGCCTTATTGAAATGATATGTGTAAAAGACCCAAACAAAGTGAGAGACCAAGTCCTAACAAGTCCAGAGACCTTGCAGCAACTGCATGCTGGCGTGTTTCCGAAACAGCAAGGAGACCACCAGTCTGACTGGATCAGAGAGGTGGAGAATGGTAGAAAATAAGATAACAAACAGCCAAATATTGTAGGGTCTTTTGGACCATTGTAAAGATACTGGCCTTTATTCTGCATGAGATGGGAAGTCATTGGATGTTTTAAGAATAGGAGTGAGAGGATTTTATTAGCCTTTTAAAATGTCAATAATTCTTAATAATTGTGTTAAAATAGACTATAGGAAGGGCAAGGGTATTCACTTATGTGTCTGGAACATGATAGGTACTTCATAAATGTTTGATCAATGGTGAATGAGTTTCAGTTCCTATAAACAGAGTTAAAACTAAATCTCCATAGGATAAGTTAAGTAAGTCTTAAATAGTAAGTACTTACAAAAGTCAAAGTTGAACTAATAGCATCCTATAGTGTGAGGAGAAATGGGCATTGTTCCCCTTGGACCATAGTTCTGCTTGCAGAAATCAGTTTTAAATTAATTCCTCAGTTCTTACTTTTCTTGCCATATGTTTTTGGAAATTTACCAAGGAGTGTCTGTGGAGCATAAAAGTCTAGCTTTGTTCAAAGTATGAGCTATAGGTAATAATAATGTGATCTATTTTAAGAATCTAAAAAGAAGAAATTTTAGATTCCATTCTCCTTTAAGTAGCTTTGATAAGTATATCAGTTAATTGTTTACAAGTGTGTATCCTCATCTCATATTGTAAGATCAGAGTCATACTTGTCTTTTTCTTTTCCATTGTTTTCATAAACCAGAAGGGATCTGAAAAACAACTGTTGGTATAGTTGTCTGATATAATACTAGCAAAACTGGCTCAGAATTAACTGTGAATACCATTCTTAGCTGAATTACCTAAGCATTTTTGGAAGAACTTATGTTTCAGTTAATAATAAAGTTCAATGAAATACACAGGCACATCTTTACTCCTGAAAAACATACTTTTTATTTACTAAACATAATCTGTGATCGTGTTTTGTTTTAGGGTACGTAGTTGTAAAGTGTGTAAGTGCTACAGGTGCTCAAACTTACCTCTGTGTGACATTCTCAAAATAGGAATCTGTAATTTTGACTAATAAAGGCTCATATTTTTTCTTTTTATTTTATATGTATATCTAGTGCTTTAAAATACAATTTTATTTTGCCTTAGTGTATGCAGAGAATATTTCCAAAATGGTGGGAAGAGAAAAGCACTTGAAAAAGATGAAAAAAGAGCTGTACTCACCACTAAGACCACTCCAGCCTTAAATACACATGAGTCTTCTAAACTTGAAGGTCATTTAACCAACCTCAGCTTTGCAAACCCTGAAATTATAACTGAGTAAGTATACTTTTTGTACTTCAATTACTAACATTATCCTGGATAGCAATGTTCATAATGTAAAATAGTGCAATGGTTTACACCAGGGGTGTCCAACCTTATGGCTTCCCTGGGCCACATTGGAAGAAGTATTGTCTTGGGCTACACATAAAATACAGGGCTGTTTGGGGAGCTCATCTAGCCTCTCTGTGCTTCTCTTATTCCCGGAATCTTCCTGTTAAATTTCTGACTAGCCCCCAGCTGACAGCTCAGCCCTCAGCCCTACCAGGCCTGCAGCCTGAGGCCACCTTAGCTGCTGCTGACTCCCCCTGTTTGTTTTCTAACAAATTGGATACTTTTACTGACAATTCTCTGTTTGGGTTTTTCACACTTTGCTCCAAATCCAACAAGCCCCTTTCAGCAGTGAAGCTGTTTTCCACAGCCAGCCCTGTCCTTGAAGTACTTCCATAACAACTGAGCAGGGAGCTGGTGATGAGAGCAGCTTCAAGCAGGGACACCACAGATCCCCACTGTTGTCGACCTGTTCAGCTGGTTTTCATAAATACACACTTCTCAACGTAATTGCCTTTGTTTGAGCCTTGAAATGGTTGTTTTTGAGACTTGTGTTCAGTTTTATAGTTGTTTCTGGAGGAGTGGATTTGCTGATCCTCTACACTGCCAGAGTCAAGAAATTCCTGTCTCTGGTTCTTTTTAAAAGAGAAAAATTAGTTTGGTTTGAAGTGGTTAAAGGAAAGTATACAAGTATAATTGCTGCAGGTCAGGATTTATTGAGTATTAAACATAGGATAGCTAGGTTTAGATTTTCTGTATTCTAAAAACTTTGGACTCCTTCCTATGGACTCCTCCCAGCCCTCTGACTATTCTTACAGCTTGTATTCTAGTCACATGGAACTGTTTAAATTCCCCTTGTGTTACATGCTTGTTCTCACTTTCTGGCAGTTGTAAGGGCAATATATCCTTTTTCTGATAAACTATTACTGTATTATATTAAGCTGTATTTGAAGCAGCTTTTCTTCCAGAACTTAACTTGAACTTCTCCAAAGAATTGATACCAGTATTAAACCTTTTTATACCTCTATTGTAGTACTTATCATATTGTATTAAAATCACCCTTGTGTATTTTCCTGACCACAAATGAAATAAGATCACAGTATGAAAAATTTACATGCAGAGAAGATCATAGATGTAAAAAATTTATTACTCAATCCTTGTTACATTTAGGCACATTTCAGTCTTTTTTAATAGGCACAGTTTTTTATATAGTAGAGACCATGTAATATGAAGAATTTTATAAACTGATCTTCCCAAGCTATTAAAGCATTATATTTCATAATAAAAATTTGCCACTGTGTGCCTAAATATAAAGTAATCCTGAATACAGAATAGTTTTCCCAGAGAATCCCCTCTCCTTCCTATTCCCTCCTGTTTGCTCTACTTACTTACAGATATTAGCATATGGGAAGATATATATATATATAGCCCTTACTATACAAATCTATTTGAATTCTGACTTTAGATAGCAAGTTTAGATAATAAAGGTTATCTTTTTCCCCAGTCTATCTCAAAATATCTATTCAGGTCATTTTAACTTCTGGGTTCAGATAGCAAGGGCTCCCAGAGCAAAAATCCCTTTTCTTCCCCTACTGACATGTCATGAAAACCAATTTAAAGCCAAATGTTTATAACTACTAGAGTGACTTTTTAAGTCATCTATATCTCATAATTGACATGTGACATTTTTTGAATCTGTATAAAATGTGATTGCTAGAAATTTTATCCCAAGCACCAGTTACCACCCATTCCTCCTAAAGTTAGGTTAGCCATGTGTCCCAACCCTCCTACATTTGTACATACATGAATATACTTATAATTGATACAAAATAAGTATTTACTTTTCTGCCTTTTAAAAATCGTTCACATTTTTTCAAAACATTCACCAGATAGGCCATAAAACACACCTTAACAAATATTAAAAGATAGTTAATGAGAAAATATTCTTTCAGACCATAATAGAATTAAACTAAAAATCAGTAACAAAATGAAAACTGGATAATCCCAAAATATTTGTGGATTAAACAACATACTTCTAATTAATACATGAGTCAAACAAGAAGTCTCAAGAGAAATTAAAAATTATTTTACACTAAATGAAAATGGAAATGCATCTTATCAAAGTTTAGGGGATGTGGTAAAAGCGGTGCTTAGAGGGAAATGTATTGCATTGAATACACATATAGCAGTTCCCTCTTATCTACAGTGTACAGTACAAATGTATTAAATGGAAAATTTCAGAAATAAACCATTCCTGAGTCCTAAATTCCTACTTCTTGTAACCTTAAGGGAAGAAAGCAAGGGATCTTCTCACTCCACCATGATGCTTATGTCACTGATTTCAGTCTCAAATTTATTTAGGCTTCTTTTGTGGCCTAGTATATGATCTATCCTGGTATTTGTACCATGTGCACTTGGAAAAAATGTGTATTGTGCAGTTTTTGAATGAAATGTCCTAAAAATGTTTATTATGTTGATCTTGACTCGTGACATTTAAGGTCATTATTTCATTGTTAATGTTCTGTCTGGATTATCTATCCCTTGATGTGAGTGGGGTATTGAAATCCCCTACTCTCACTGTATTACAGTGTATTTCTGTGGGTATTCCCACTAGCAATTGCTTTATATAGTTAGGTGTTCCTATGTTGGCTGTGTAGATATTTAAGTTTATGTCTTTTTCTTGGATTGACCCCTTAATCATTACGTAATGCACTTTTCATTTTTTACATTTTTTGTTTGAAAGTCTATTTTGTCTGATTTAGTATTGCTACTCCAGCTTTCTTTTTGTTTGTATTTGCATGGATATATCTTTTCCATCCCATCATTTTCAGCTTGGATGTGTCTTTCAATATGAATTGAGTCTCTTGTAAACAGCATATAGGTGGGCCATGTTTTTTTTTTTTTGTTTTTTTTTTTTTTTTTTTTTTCTCTTTTTTAGAGAGAAATTATCTTTTTGTCTTCAGTGCATAGTTATTTCTATTTTACTTTTTGACAGATAGAGAGACAGAGACAGAGACAGTTAGAGAACCAAACTGTGGGAACTCCCCAGTTCAGCATGTGGGTCCTGCCTGGGCCGGAGCCGGGATTCGATCCTCGGTCCTCATGGCCTCAAAGCGAGCGCTCAACCCGCTGAG
>PVKE010001594.1:16601-96927 GCA_004027555.1 Craseonycteris thonglongyai | reverse complement strand
ACATAGTTTTTCCACATAGTTTTATTCCACAGTTGGGCGTGGGGCTGCTCAGGGCAGAAACTGGGCTGGGGTCTTACCCCAGTGAGAACTGAGCTGGGGGCACTCCCCAGTTCAGCATATGGGTCCGCACAGGCCAGGGCCAGGATTTGATCCTCGGTCCCCAGGGCTGCAAAGTGAGCGCTTAGCCCACTGAGCCATCTTGGCTTCCCCTATTTTTTCATTTTAAAGGTAAGGAAACTTAAACTTAGAAGGGCTCATTGAGGCACAGACTGCAAGTGAAAGGGACTGTGTCTTCTGCTTCCCAATCTGTCCTGTGCTCTGTATTCCATGCTGTTTTCCTAGAACTCCTCTGGGGGGAAGTGCTGAGTGCACCCTGTTCTTTGAGCAGGGGTCACTCCTACCTCTCAGCCCATGGAGATGTCTTTGACAACAGGGCCATGTGCAGAAGTCGAGCGGGTTTGAAGTTGCTTAGACTGAACTTAATTAGGACACCAGCTCTGCCCTGGAAATATGGCTCATACTGGGCATGTTTCCTGGTATGTACAATTGGTGGTATCAATACCTCTGGTGTCTAGAGGAGTCAGGTAGGTCCTCGGTCCATGTTAGTGCGCCCTAGGCTTACCATCAGCCTGGCTCTGGAGTACATGTGGGTATGGTGTTAGGTAGAGACTGCCCAGTTGCCCTGCTTGGTCTTGGGAAGCAGCCTGTGGATTGCTGTGTTTCAGGGATTGGTTTTGCTGAATGTAACTTGCTTAGATGAACTGTTATATATCGTCGTCACGAAAGCGTGTTCTTCCTGTGAAAACCTGTCTGTGGTGTTACGTTCCAGGACACAGGTTGAACATCACAGCAGAGAACGACTGCCGGCGATTGCACTGTTCCCTGAGAGACTTGAGCTCCCTCCTACAGGCTGTTGGCCGGCTAGCTGAGTACTTCATCGGAGACGTGTTTGCTGCACGGTTCAGTGATGCCCTCACAGTCGTGGAGAGGTAGGCTGGCAGTCACACCATGGAGCCCTTCCTCCTTAGAGCTCAGCTGTGCCTTTATGTGAGGGGCAGTGTAATGCCAGCTGGCTTCTGCTCTGGTGCTAGGTAAATTGAGGCTTTGCACGGACAGGGTGAATCTGGAGCAGTTACTTGGCCTCTCTGAACTTCAGGTTCCTCATCTGCAAACTGGAGTGGATAGTATCTTGTAGGTTTATTGAGAGAGTTAAATGAGATAAGGCATTTGGTACATGGCCTCGTGTGTAGCAGACAATAAATATAGCTTAATTTCATTGAAGATCTTGTATCTAGACATAAAGACAGAATTAGCCTGAGAGGAAACCAGTTTAGGTCAGTCTTCATATCTTTGCTTATAGGCTAGACCTTAGGAAAGCCTTATTAATTAATAAAAGGACAAACAGGTGGTAGGCACTATCTAAACAGGCAGCTAAATAGAGACGTAGGACTTTTCCCAGTCCTGTTATATATAGTAGACTGGTTCTTTTGGTCCTGTTAGGATCCTAAGGAATTAAAACTGGGCAGCCTCCCAGCCTGACCTGTGTTTCCAACCTTTCCACCACTGAGCTGCTTTTCTTGCCTCTTCCCCTAGGGGTCCCTCAGAGGCATTTTTTTTTTTTTTTTTTTTTAAGATTTATTTCAGGGGAAGCCGGGACTACTCAGTGGGTTAGTGCTTGCTTTGCAGTCCTGGGGACTGAGGATCAAATCCCAGCCCCAGCCTGTGTGGACCCATATGCTGCACTGGGGTGTGCTTCCCATGTGGGAGACCCCCAGTTCGGCCCCTGGCTCGGGAGTGGGGTGGGGGGAAGCCTCCAGTTAAGTTCCTGTCCTGCGCGACCCCTGCCCACCTCTGTAGAACGAAACCATATAAAAAAAAAATTGATGACGTAGAACTGTGGAGATTGCTCTGGGCCCTCCCGGGAACCCTTCTCTCTGTCTGTCTCTGTCAAAAACATTGAAATAAATCTTTAAAAAGATTTTTGACAGAGACAGAGAGAATGGTAGAGGGCAGAACAGTCTCCACAGCTGTACATCAGTTTTGGGCATGGTTTTGTTCCACACAGGTGGGTAGGGGCCATGCAGGGCAGGAACCGAACTGGGGACCTCCCACATGGGAAGCTCATCCCAGTTTAGCACGTGGATTCGCAACGAGCTGGGGCCGCAAATCAAGTGCTGAACCCACTGAGCCATCCTGGCTTTCCCTGCATTTGTTAAGGACTTTTTCACACTACCTAGTCCACCTCCTTCCTGTTCATGAGCTCATACACTTAAAAAGCCATGTACTTAAAATGTAAGTGGTAGGAGGTTCAGGTCCTTTCACTGTGACCCTCCCGAGTTGATTGGATCAAAACTGGGTGGGTGTGGGTCCAGCCCAAAGTCAAAACACTGGCACTTTTGCTGGCCCAGTAATGGTATCACTGGTAAAACACTGAGGAGGGGAACCAAGCCCAAAGCCTACCGGTACTTGCTTTGTGTTCCAGATTTTTTAAAAACTGTTACTCTTAGCTTAAAAGCAGTGATAACTAAGAATTCAAAATGAATCTTCAAAAGCCAGGTTAATAATAATAAAAGCAGCATATAGCAGTAGGAAATTTTTGAAAGTATTTTGCACATTTTGTTCTATACTTTGAGGTACAGGCATTGTCATTTTATCTCTGATTAAACTGTGACCCAGAGATGGTGAGTGCCTTGCCTCAAGTCACACAGTTCATGAGAGGGAGCACATAGCCTTGAACCACTTTCCTGAGTCCAAATACTATGCTCTTTCTAAACCACAGTGCAGAAGGATGTATACATAAGGAACTATACAATAACAACTTAGACCTTTTCTGTGCTACTTAGGTTTGTAGCATCAGTACTTAAAGATAGTTATTTTGGCTTCAATTTAGAATAAAATGTGAGAGAAAACTCCTTATGGCCACATGATCTTGATAGTGTGTTTAGCACTGTTTTCACTTACAGGTTACAGAAAACAAACCTGGTATTAAAACTGCTAATCAAAATATTAAAGGCAAATTTAGAAGCCCATTTTAGTGTAGAACAGCATTAAAGAATGCCATTGAGGGGAAGCTGGGATGGCTCAGTGGGTTAAGTGCTCACTTTGCAGCGCCGGGGACTAAGGATCAAATCCTGGCCCTAAGCGCTCACTTTGCAGCGCCGGGGACTGAGGATCAAATCCTGGCCCCGGCCCGTGCGGGCCCATATGCTGAACTGGGGAGTAACCCCAGTTCAGTTCTCTGTCTCTGTCTCTGTCTCTGTCTCTGTATCTCTCTCTCTCTCTCTCTCTCTCTCTCTCTCTCTCTTTCTCTTTCTCTCTGTCAAAAACAATTAAAAAAAAATGTCTAAAAAAAAAAAAGAATGCCATTGAATGTAAAAACAATGTAAAGTCATACTATATGATTCAACGTACGTGACGCACCTAGAGTAGTCACAATCACAGAGACAGGAAGTGTAGAGTGGTGGTTGTCTGTCCGGGGCTGGGGTATGGATGTAGAGTTTCAATTTTACAAGATGAAAAGAGTAATGGAAATGGATGGTGGTGATGGTTGCACAGCGAACTGTACATTTATTGTATGAATGTAAAGACTGTAGAGTAGTTTAAAGACTTAGGCACAAGGTGCACATTGGTGTACGCGTACTGATGATAAATGTTTTGATTTCTAGTTACCACCACCACTGCTGCTGCCCCCTTTCCCATGCTTCAGATTGGGAACCCTTGGCTTTTACCTTCACTTTCTTTCTTTTTTTCTTTTTTAAGATTTATTTATTGTTTTCGACAGAGAGAGAGATAGGTAGATAGATACAGAGTCAGAGACAGAGAGAATGGGGAGGGCCCGGAACAGTCTCCATAGTTGCACATCATCGGTTTTTCCACATAGTTTCATTCCACAGGTGGGAGTGGGGCTGCACAGGGCAGGAACTGGGCCGGCGTCTCGCCCCGGTGAGAACTGAACTGAGAGCACTCCCCAGTTCAGCATATGGGTCCACACGGGCCGGGGCCGAGATTCGATCTGCGGTCCCTTGGGCTGCAAAGTGAGTGCCTAACCCACTGAGCCATCCCGGATTCCCCCTTCACTGTCTTGACTGACTAGAAATGCCCTTTTTTTGTCTGCCCCACAACCCTGAATTATTTGTGGCCTGAGCTTGTGGTTTTCTCCCTGCATCAAAAAAACAAACAAACCATTTTTTCAGAGGATGGTCCGTAGGCAGCACAGCCCTCTGGATGCTTTTCAGAGATACGTATTTCCAGACCCCTCCTTACAACTAGAGTCAGTCTCTGGGGTAGGACCAGAGATTGTGCTTTGGTAGCAAGTTCCCCGGTTGATTCTTATGCTCAGTGAAGTTTGAGAAGCTCTGCATTGTTGGATTGAGGGAGAAAAATACGCTGTTGTCCCTAGTGACCATCTCAGACCTACTCTCAGTAGGCACAGAGGGAACTTAGCCAGGTCTCCAGTTTTTTACCCTTGACTCAGAAAGGGATGTCTGTCTGTCTCGAAGGAGAAAGGCATTTTCCACTTCTCAATAGAGCTGGCTGTGAGTTATTGTATTTAATGCTCATTTGTATACAGTGAGTGAGCTCTTGGGCAAAAGTGGGCTCAGCAGCTTTCTTCTGAAAGAATTGTGCTTGAATTAAAAACTCCTCAATTCTAAAAATTTTTGATTCCTCTACCCGCCCACCCCAATGTTTTATTATGAACATTTTAAAATCTTCAGCAAAATTGAAAAATTATACAGGGTACATCCATATACCCATCACCTGGATTCTACAGTGTGTACTTTATCATATATCTTTTTTTTTTTTTTTTAAGATTTATTTTATTTATTTTTGACAGAGAAACAGAGAGAGAGAGACAGAGAGAAGGGGGAGGGCCCAGAGCAGTCTCCATAGTTGACATTAGTTTTCCATATAGTTTCACTCCACAGGCAGGCACAGGGCTGCGCAGGGCATGTGGGTCTGCATGGGCTGGGGCTGGGACTCGATCCTCAGTCCCTGGAGCTTCAAAGCGAGCACTTAACCCGCTGAACCATCCCAGCTTTCCCTATCATATATCTTTTTACATGAAACGTTTACTTTTACTTTGAATTTTTTTATTGTGGTAAAATACACAACAAAAATTTCTATTTCAATCCTTTTTATTGTATATATTATATTACATCATAGTATATGCTCTGTGTTAGATATTTTCAAAAATTTTTGCTACTATAAGTAATGCTTTAGTTGGTATCTTTCTATGTAAATAAGCACATCTCAGATTATATTTTTGGGATAAAATTGAAGGCCTGGTCTTTATTCTTAGAACCTTTCTTGGCACCGTGTCTGTTTTGTCTTATTTTAGTCCATAAGTTGAATGTTTTTTTCTCACCTGCTGCTTTGCCAACAGGTTGGTCAAAGTCACTCTGTATGGATCTCAGATAAAACTGTACAACATTGAAACTGCTGTGCCATCAGTATTGAAACCTGATCTCATTGATGTGTAAGTATAAAGTTAGATGTTTCTGTATTCTCAGAGACCTTGTCCTTTATACATACAGAGGAGCAGTAGTGGCTACTGTGAAGAGGAGAAAAACTCCCACCTCCAAAACTGGAAGACAGAGATTGTTTTATGCTTGGGGTCAGGGGTGGCTGGAGTACGGTAAGTGTTATTCATTGGGTAGATGAGAACTGGAAGCAGAGGGTATGTGGAGTAGGCATTTCAGGAGGAAAGAACAGCACAAGCCAAGAGAGTGTTGCCCAGTCACACAGATAGGGTAAGTGGTGAGCCGTTTGTGTGCTGGGAGGTGAGGTGGATAGGCATGTTGGGACTAAAGTAGAAATACCTTGAATGCCATGAATTGTATCCTGTAGAACAGTGACTAAAACTCTGGTGCACAGAAGAATTACTTGGGGAACACATTCCTTTAGAGATTCTGGTTATAGAGGATGGCATAAGGCCCAGGTAGTTGCATATTAAACAATAACTTAAGTGATATTGAAGCAGGACATCCAGGGATCACACTTTGAGAAATGATATACGGTAAATAATCGGAAGCCATATGGGATAGAAGACTGGGGACTGGAGATGGAGTCATATCTCAGGGATTACACTGCCTAGAAGGCTTGCTCTAGACCAGCGCTGGGCAAGACGTTGAGCACATGGACTGCCAAATAATTTTGGGGTGACTTCCTAAATAATGAATTAAATAGCTAGTGGACTGCAACACTTGGAGAAGTAGCCATTGCCCTGAAAGAGTCTACCCAAGCCTACTCTAGAACAATGGCCTGTGCCAAATCTGGTCCATTGCCAACTTTTATAAATAAAGTTTTATTGGAACACAGCCATGTCCACTCATTTACATATTGTCTTTGATTGCTTTTGCACTATAATGGCATAATTGAATAATTGTGACAGAGTGTATGACCTGCAAAGCTTAAAATATTCACACTGGTTTTTACAGAAAAAGTCTGCTGACCTCTGTTCTAGAGCATTCTTGAGCTTCAAATTAGATAAATGATAGAAAGATAATCTGTCTTTACTACTATAGTGGTTTACATTTTGTAAATATAACTTTCCTTTTTGAGAATTTAAAGAAAGCTGTGAAGCTTTCCTGAGAAAATACTAATTTGCGTACAACTACAATCCCTTGCACACAATTTCAGGAATTTTTAGAGCCCCTCCCTTTAGCCTTAAACAGCTTTATAAATTTGATAGATTGAAATTCTTAAGCTTCTAAAAGCAGACTTTGATGTCCTTCCTCTTTACTTTTGATACTAAATAAAGGGTAAAATTCACAAATGTAAAATACAAAATAACTGCCTGATCACTATGAATATTAAACTCTTAATAGCTATACTTCCTTATTTTAAGGTACTTAGTACTTTTTCTTATCTAACTTATTTTGGAAAAGTTCAAACCTGTAGAAAAGGGGGAAAATATAATGAACACACATTCTTAAGCTAGACTCATTAGTTACAAATATTTTGCAGTTTTGTGTGTGTGTGTGTGAACTATTTGAAAAATTGCAGACAATACGTTACTTCACCAATAAATCCTTTAGGAATGTATCTCCTTGCAACAAGACTATTCTATGTAACCATAATACCATTATCAATACTCAAAAATTTTTATGGATACAGTAATATCATCTAGTTTTTTTTTTTTAGATTTTTACTATTTTTGACAGAGACAGAGAGAAGGGGAGGGTCCAGAGCAGTTTCCATAGTTGCACATCATTAATTTTCTACATAGTTTCATTCTACAGATGGGCATGGGGCCTCGGGGGGCCTCCTGCGTGGAAGGCATGCCCTGCAAGCCAGGGGCCTCTGGCTCTCACCCCGGTGAGAACCGAACTGGGGTTACACCCAGTTCAGCGTATGGGTCCACATGGGCTGGGGCCGGGTGTCAATCCTCAGACCCCAGGGCTGCAAAATGAGCGCTAAACCCTCTGAGTCATCTGGCATTCCCATCATCTAGTATTTTGAAGAGAGAGAATATGCACACACACGCATTTGATAGTCCATATTTTACTTTCCCTAATTGTCCCAGGAATGTCCTTTATATACACATGTACATATATATACTTGGATATATATACTTGGACGAGTACTTATGAAACACAGATTAAATTTGTCTCTTATAATCTAGAACAGTTGTGCATGTTACAGGGAGGAGGAAGAGGGAGAGCACGTGTGAGCCAGCCTGACTGACTGACCTTTTGGAGATTTAGCCCTTAACTTTTTTTTTTTTAATCAAATCTTAAAAACCTTTGATATTTCCAATTGTTTTTCTACTATAGTATGAGATTGTGGTGAAGTACTTTTGGCAAGAATACTATATGGGGGTGGTGTGCCCTCCCTCTTGCATCAGGTCTGGATGTATGTGAGGTCAGTGTGCCCTATAATTTGGATGCTAAATTTGATTTTAAAGTGGGATCTGCTTATATCCCAGCCCTGTTTACTGAAAGGTCCTAGAAGCAATGACACCCAGTAGCAAATGCTACCCCTAACACCAAGGCTCTTGGTTTCTAAAATACGTACATTCTTCATTAAAAGGAACTAGAGCTCCTTGGAGAATGCTCTAAGTTTGGGGCAGGGTGATCCTAGAGAATCTTGTTGAGTCATGAAGGAAGGAAGTGAATGTTAGGAACATATGAAAGGGTTTTTCCTGGACAGACTTGATAATTTGATCATCAAGAAAGAATATGGATGATAATGGATGATAACATTGAGTAAAAGAATCCATGCATTCACAGTGATTTAAAAAAGATAGGGAGGGAAAGTTATTTTTTTTTTTATAGAAGAATGCCAGCTAAAGATCAGAAAAGGGAAAGACAGAATTTAAAAAATCACCAGTGTACGATCACCAATGTAATAATGATTTAGGCAGGGATCCTTAATAGGTGATAAAACCATGGGTGTTTGTTGGGTGTATTTACACCATGGGTGTATTTACATAGTCTCAAAGTATCACCCCACAGATTATTATAGGAAAGGGAGAAATTACTTTTAAGTTTATTAGGTCTGGTGTTCATAAGCTCTGAGACACAACTGCTTCACTTTAAGATTTGTTAGCTTTGATGAATTCTGAGCTTTTATGATATGTATTTTGTTGTCTGTAATATAGTACAAAATTGGCATAAACCAAATGATAATCTTTGCCACCTCTAGAGTTGTCCCCTAGCCAGAGAAATATAATGCATGGTGTGTTGGAAGTTTAAATTGGAGAATCTTATATCAAAGCTCATTTATAAAGCTCTAATAACTGGTAGTTGTCTACACCGTGGTCTGTAGCTATGGATATTACATTTTTACTAGTTCCAAAGTCAGCACATTATCACTTAAGTTCTTTGGTTTTGTTTTTTGTTATTTGTTGTTCTCTTAGGGAGGGGATGGCGAACCTATGGCACGCGTGCCCAAAGTAGCACGCGGAGCAATTATTTCGGCACGCGGAATTACTGTTTTTTTGTTATAAAAACATCCTATGCCTTTATAGACATAAAAATAATCGATACCTCTATCTCACTCGATGGGTTGGCATGCGAGTCGAGCGAGTATACTCTTATTTTATAAACTTTGGCACTCAATCGCCAAAAGGTTTGCCACCCCTGTCTTAGGGTGTGTCACAGAAAGACTGAATAAAATCTGATAAGACATTTACTAACTGCCTTCTGTATTCTTGGCAGTGGTGACAATTTTTAGATGATGACTTTCAATTTTTAGGTCCTGTATGAGCAAGTAAATGATTCCCATTCAGTTGTATGGATCTTGGAATTTAAGTAAATGCAGCGGATGGAATTCTTACCTCCAGTGAAAATATTTAATGCTAATATACTTTGACTATAACCTTTAAAATTGCATCTTCTCTTCTTTTTGCAGGCATGCTCAGTCCCTGGCTGCTCTGCAGGCTTACTCTCATTGGCTAGCACAGTATTGCAGTGAAGTTCATCGGCAGAACACGCAGCAGTTTGTCACACTTATCTCCACTACTATGGATGCAGTCACACCTCTAATCAGCACCAAGGTCTTGAAACAGCAAAGGCTACACCTTTTTTTCTAACCCTTTCTGTCCTTCTGTCCATATTACCCATTTATTATAAAATCAAAATGTTACGTAGCATTAGACCCACAATTCTTACCACCGTGATACTGTGTCTTTTCATGTTCTTTAAAAATTTTAGTCCATATAAATGCAAATATAACTTTATAGTTTTGGTTCCCTAAGTCCTACATGAATGAATCCTTACTGTGAGAAGTAAAATATGGTTCAGATTTATAGATTAAACAGTTATAGGGCTCTTTTAATTCCTTCTTTCAAAACATTTTTCTTTCCATGGTAAGCACTGTCAACAGTTGGTTGTATATCCTTCATACATGTTTCTCTTTATACATACAGTATATAACTAAAAGTCTGTGGATATCTGAAGATATAGAGTCTTTTGCTTAACAATATGCTTTGGAGCCCTTTACATGTATAGAGCAACTTCAGTTTTCCAAACTGCCTAATGCTGTTCTGTATTGGGGATGCATTATAATTCTCTTATTAATGGAAATTAGACCCTTGTAGGATGGGCAGGATGGATTCCTGTAAGTGGAATTGCTAGGTTAAAGGTTATATGCATGTAAACTTTGATAGGTTCTAGTAAGTTGTCCTCCAAGAAGACCACTGGTTTATATTACTAGAGCAGATAGAGCTTATTTGTCTTTTTTTTTGACAGACAAAGAGAGACAGAGAGAATGGGGAGGTCCCAGAGCAGTCTCCATAGTTGACAGCATTAGTTTTTTTCCATATAGTTTCACTCCACAGGTGGTACAGGGCTGTGCAGGGCAGGAACTGGGCTGGGAGCCTCTTGCATAGGTCCCAGCAAGAACTGAACTGGGGGCACACCCCAGTTCAGCATATGGGTCCGCCTGGGCCGGGGCTGGGATTCGATCCTCGGTCTCTGGGGCTGCAAAGGGAGTGCTCAACCCGCTGAGCCATCCCATCCTCCCTATTTGTCTTTTAAAAAATAGTTTTAGTCATGCATTGCATTCTCTACCACTACTAACAGGATAATGTATTGTTTCCCATAGATTTCTGTTGTGTTTATGATTATAATTTGTAAATGAGTTATGATATCTCATAGAAGATAGTATTTCATAATTTACCTAGCCATTGTTAGACTTCTAAGTAGCTGCCATTTGTAAAAAAAAAAAAGTCATTACAAGTATTTTAAAATGTGTGTATTCATGATCTTAATTTTCTCCTTTTAGGTAATTTCCTTAGAATAAGTGGGATTATAGAGTTAAAGGTTAGCAATATTTTTGTGCTTCTAGGAAATTATGGAAATATTTCTTTTCTAAATAGTTCTATATGCCCCCGACTCTTTTGTGTGCTATTTTCACCATAGTCTTACAGCTTTAAGTCTTGTCTATAAAAAGTTCTCTCTTTTGCTAATTTGAAATGGACAAAATGGTACTTGAGTTAAGTTTTTGATTGGCCTATTGAGGTGAAAGGAGTAGAAGAGCCTGGCATGAGTGATGGATGCAAAGCTGGGGGCCGGGAGAGATCTTGGCTTGGTTGGAGTAAGAGAAGTGAGTGAAGTGAGATGAACAATCCCAAGTTGTTTTAATGACATGCCAAGGAGTTTGACGTGTGGTTTAAGAGCTCATAGTAACCACTGTGAATTCTTGAGCTGAGAAGTGACTGAGTTCAAAGATGCTGGTGACTGTGAACAGGAGGAACTGGAGGTGGTGATCCTGGCTTGAGGGCAGGGGCTGTGGACATGGTAAAGAGGAGGAGGCCTTTTTGATGGGCATCATCACAGGAAAACTCCTTTGTGATAGAGCCTATGTACTATAATTTGGCAGCCAAGAACCATATTTAGCTTGTGGCTGCCTCACCAAAGTTCCTCTAATACCAGCCTCACAGGGGATGCGGTGAGCTGATAAGACATGTCCTCTTTCCTCTTCAGGTCCAAGACAAGCTGTTGCTATCTGCCTGCCACCTACTGGTCTCACTGGCCACCACTGTGAGGCCTGTCTTTCTGGTCAGCATCCCTGCAGTGCAGAAAGTGTTCAACAGAATCACTGATGCCTCTGCCCAGCGACTTGTTGATAAGGTGAGACCCCAGAGCTACCCTGGGGTCAACAGAGCCATGTACTATGCTTAGGGAAGCTGAGGAAGAAGAGTGTGGCCTACCTTTTGCACTTAGAGCTTACAGGCCATGCCCGTGTAGATGGCTTGCTTATACATGTGGCACTGATGCAGCCTGAGTGCTTTCTTATAATGCCTTCCCCATCGTGGATAGTCAGTGTTGATTCAGACATGAAGAGTTCCTCCCAGTACATAGAGGTTCTGCTGTTTTGAGAGCAGGTAATTTGGCTGATGTTGTGAGAGTCTCTCATTCTAAAAAGTCTGTTTTTGGTTGTTGCTATATTTGTGTTGTTATGTTTCCTTAGGATTGAGATGTTCCAGATGAGTATATTCTCTTAAAGTACTCAGGAGGCTCAGGATAGAAGTTTAGAAACAATTAAAACAGGGCTGAGGTCAGAGGGGAGTCAAAACAATTCCTTGAAGTGCCTGGATGTGATTGTATTGCTTCTGACCTGTTGCCAAGGGCACATTGATCGGAAGGGATTCTCTTAACAGCCCTATTTTGAGTAACTCCTTAAGAGGGTGTCAGAGGCCAGCATCAGAGAGAGTAGTTAGATGCAGTGTCTGATTTATCTCTCTGCTGCTTCAAGTACTAGATTAGAGGGGAACTGATGGCACCAGGATTGATTACTGAGGCTGGTCTGGTGTTACTATTCCAATTTCTCTTTCCTTCTGGGTTGCCTTAGTTGAATCAAAGCTTCAGGTCCAGGTTTTAAAAAGGAGTCTGGGGCCTGAGCCCAGTGGGTGTCAAAGGTTGTGTGAGGCACTTCTGCCCTGTTCTCTGTTGCTCTTGAACTGCTTATGATGGATGCTTTTGGGGTCTCTTCCAGGCTCAGGTGTTGGTATGCCGAGCCCTCTCTAACATCCTGCTGCTCCCATGGTCAAACCTCCCAGAGAATGAGCAGCAGTGGCCTGTGCGCTCCGTCAACCATGCCAGCCTCATCTCCGCCCTCACCCGGGACTATCGCGACCTCAAACCCAATGCTGTTGCCCCACAGAGGAAGATGCCACTGGATGACAGTAAGTGGCCCCTAGGCAGGGACATCCCAGGGAGATTGACAAGGGTAGTCATTGTTCTTCCTTTGTGGTAGCTGAGATTTGCACCTGAATCTCACAAGGTGAATTTATCTGTCCACAGTCACACAGGTGCTAAATAAAAGAGTCAGATGGGGGGCTAGAATCCACTTACCTATGAAATTCAGTGAACACATCAGCTAGACCTATTTTCTGAATGCAGGATGCCCCTTCTCTTATTTAAAATGTAAAAAACAAAAATGTTTATTGAAGGCACTTTTGATAGTGCCTTCTGTGGATAAAAAAAATTCTACAGTGATTATTGATTCATTTTTAGATATTTGGACAAGCAAGCAGAACAGTTCACCTCCACACACTGGGGAAAAAAGAATTTAAAAGTTATCTTTTGAAACTGTCTTTTAACTTTTCTCCAAGTACAGATATTTCAGAGGCTTCAAAAGAGCTTGATATGGTCACAAATGACACTTCAAGCTAATTGTTTGTGTTAAAAAGGAAGGAAAAAATGAAATCAAGAGCACTCAGTAGTTCAAGTAGAAGGTACCATTCTCTGAAAAGTCTTCCTGAATGATTACAGATCTATATATATATATTTTTAAGATTATTGTTTTTGACAGAGACAGAGACATAGAGACAGAGAGAAGGGGGAGGGCCCAGAGCAGTCACCATAGTTGTACGTCATCAGTTTTGACATGGTTTTGTTCCACACAGGTGGGCGGCGGCCACACAGGGTGGGAATTGGACTGGGGGCCTCCCACATAAGAGGCATGCCCCCTAAAGCCAGGGGCTGAACCAGGGGGCAAGAAGCGAACTGGGTACCTCCCATAATGGGAATCACACCCCAGTTTGGCATATGGGTCCTCATGCGCCAGGGCTGGGATTTGATTCTTGATCCCTGGGGCTGCAAAGTGAGCACTTAACATGCTGAACCATCCCAGCTTCCCCTATTTTTTTTGTTTTTGACAGAGAGAAAGAGACTGATAGAAGGGAGAGGGCCCAGAACAGTCTCCATAGTTGCACATCATTAGTTTTTTGTACATAGTTTCATTCCATAGGTGGACGCTGGACTGCACAGGGCAGGAACCGGCCTGGGGCTCGGGGTGCACAAGGGCAGGAACTGGCCAGGGCCTCCTTCATGCAAGGCACACCCCGTAGTCCGAGGGCCTCCCACGTGGGAAGCATGCCGGGGGGCAGGAGCTGAATTGGGGCCTCCCACATAGGAGGCTCGCCCTGGTGAGAACCAAACTGGGGGCATACCCCAGTTCAGCATATGGGTCTGCACAGGCTGCACAGGGATTGGATTCTTGGACTCTGGTGCTGTAAGACGAGCACTCAACCTGCTGAGTCATCCCAGCATCCCCTACTTGTACATTTTTGTGAATGAATCTTGGTTCTTGTTTCACTTTTCTTGCATGTCAGGGATCAGATTTTAGTTTCTTGACTCTTAGCCTTTCTCCCTAAACTGCTTTCCCTACGCCTCGCATGTTCTTGGGGAGATGTCTGCCCCAAGTGCAGTTTTCTTGGCTTGGGAACAGTCCCTGTGCTTGTAGTACTTGTGAGTGAGTGGCTCCTTGATCAGTAGTATGGGTGTGCCTTGCATTTACTTTCCATCATCCCCATGTGGGCCAGGCCTGTTGTAAGCCATTATCTTCTTTCATGCTCAGTCCTATCAGTGAGGTCGTGTTATCTGTCCACACTTTCAGATGAGGAAACCAAGATTCAGAATCTAGCAGTTAGGAGTTAAATCTGATTCCATTCACCTCCAAAAGCATGAACTCTCTCTTCTATACCCTTCCCTGGAAGCCATTTCAGCCCCCAGAGGCTGTTGAGCTTGGGGATCAGGGTGATCCAGAGAGAACTGCCAGGTAGAATGCAGCTCTCATAAGCCCAGCTGTAGAGCTCTGTCAGGGCAGCGGCAGCCAGTCTCCAGCTGGGTATGGCAGGTTTCTTCTCCTGGACCTTTTGGTATACCAGACATTTTGCTAGAATTACTCAAAAACTCGTCTTTGATCCCCACAGCAATTGTGCAGAGGTGAGACTGTTGGCTCTCCCTGGGTGCCCACCCATAAGGATCCTGTCATCTGCCATTTACATCCAGACTTCTCTGGTCCCAGTCCTTGCTATTTCTTCTGAGTGCTTTCCTATCTGCTGGCCACCTCCTCTCTTTGTCCTGTGTACTGTATAGAATCATCCAGTGAGCTCATATGTTAGGGTATTATTAGAAGCATATATTGTCAACAACATATAATAGAATACAATAACAAGAATTAAAAATACTGTCAGGCCATAGGCCCATTAGACCAAGGATTGTCAGGCAGTTTATTCCTGAACACAACAGTAGTAGATGTTGTCACACTCAAAAATAAAGTAACCAGGTATTTTACCAGCAAAGTGAGTTTATTTGGGAATATCAGAGAATTGCAACTGGGGACAAGCAAACTATAGTTGCTTATTGGAATTCCCAGTCTCTAGTCAACACATAAGATTCTTTTCTCAGGATTTCTTTTCTATAAACCTGTAACTTTTTGTATTCAATTAGGTGATGTCCTTTTTTCTTCTTATTTTGGAACAATTATTTTACTTTAGGACAAAATTCTTTTCTTTTTTTCTCTTACCAAAAAATGCATCTCTATTTCTTATACCTTCTTTCATTGAAAATATACATCTTACTTTTCATATGCAGTTTTTTCTTTTATCCTTATTATTTTGTAATAGCTGTATAAATCTTTTTTGCTGATAATTTCAGTTTTACTAGTTCAAATGTTATTTTCTCAATTTCAAAAACTTAAAAATCTTATTTAGAAAAGAAGTGATGCAAGGCAGTTGTTACAGAATAATTAAGATTTACTCCTAGAGGGTATGCATCCATTAAATAAATAATAACTCTTTCTACATAATATAGTTAGAATAGTGATTAGAGCAGGCAGGGGCAATAGGATCCCCTCATTATTGCTGAAGAGGATTGCTCTCTGTTGAGAGGCAGAATAAAGATTCGAAAGATGGAACAATTTCTAAACTGGTGGCAGAGCTATAATATAAATATCTTGGAAGCCATTACTGGAATTCCCAGCCTTGCAAGTAATTATAATAAGTGGGAGAAGTTCTTTTAAATAAAGACTACTGCCTGGCTACAAATCTGAAAAGATAGCAACAAAGTGTGAGCCTGTCAAAGAGTGACTATAATTTGGCCTTGAGGAGTTAACACTGTGTGTATATAAGACAGAAAGATAGTTTTTCTTGTATTGGCTTTGTCAGCTGGCTGCATAGACAATTTTGTTTGCTCAATTGGTACAAGAACAGTGGCTGTCAAATATGTTGGATCATTTCATAACAAGAAATACAGTGTATATTAACGGCCCAGCATATTCCTACACATACAAAACCATGTAAGTAACAAGTTTAATAAATTGATGTGTATTTCCTATTTTCAGTATATGCCATGTATGTACTTGCTTTTGCATTTTATAAAATTATTTTATTTATATATATAAATCTATAATCTATAAATTAAAGACAGGATTAAAGAAATATAAATTATAGATTGGATTAAAGAGATACATATTACCCATTTGTCAATATTGACAGAGATAATATGTATATTTTCTATTTAAGTAAATGTTAATCATAACTCACCAGTGGTTTGTCACCACAGTTTGAAAAATAAGAAGTTACAGTAAATCTTTTTTTAAATCATAGATTTTTTTTTTAAGATTTATTTTTGTTTTTGACCGAGAGAGAGAGAGAGAGAGATACAGAGACAGAGAGAAGGGGGATGGCCCAGAACAGTCTCCATAGTTGCACATCATTGTTTTTTCCATATAGTTTCATTCCACAGGTCGGTGGGGCTGCACAGGACAGGAACTGGGCCGGGGTCTCACACCAGTGAGAATTGAACTGTGGGCACTCCCCAGTTCAGTATATGGGTCCACATGGGCCAGGGCCGGGATTCGATCCTTGGTCCCTGGGGCAGCAAAGTGAGTGCTTAACCCACTGAGCCATCCAGGCTTCCCCCATAGATATTTTTTAAAGATTTATTTTATTGTTCTGAGAGAAGGTGAGAGAGAGAAGGGGAGGGCCCAGAGCAGTCTCCATAGTCGTACATTATTATGACATGGTTTCATTTCACACAGGTGGATGTGGGGCTGTGCAGGGCAGGAATCGAACTGGGGGCATCCCGTATGGGAGGCGAGAACCTTCACTGCTACACCATCTCGGCAGTTATAAGTTGCACCGCAGTTTAGCATATGGGATTTGCACAGGCTGGGGGCCAGGAATCGAACCTTGCTGCTGCAAGGCAAACACTCAATTGCTGAGCTATCCTGGCATCCCCTCCAATTGCTTATTTCCAAAAGGGTACCTACTGTTTTACCTGCATTCTTAGCATCAGTGCTGATAGCTTGTGCAGAGTTAATTTCTGCTTATTGTCGTAAGTCAGGGGTATTCAATCTTTTGGCTTCCCTGGGAAGTAGAAGAATTGGAAGTAGAATTATCTTGGGCCACACATAAAATACACTAACACTAAAATGGCTGATGAGCTTTAAAAAAAATGCAATAAAATCTCAGTGTTTTAAGAAAGTTTACAAATTTGTGTTGGGCTCATTCACATCTGTCCTGGGTGGCCCGAGGGCCCCGGGTTGGACAAGCTTGCTAAGGGTTTTGATATTTTCTGTTTGGTTCATTTTGTATTCTTAGCTCTTATTCCAACTTTTAAAACTACAGTAGACTCTCAGTTAGCCAGAACCCATGGGGATTGGTAGAGATACTGGATGAATGTATGTAGATGCTCTGTTAACTGGAACTCACGCAGTCGCGCACTGTCAGGCAACTGACAGGAGGCATTTGCTTAAGAGTGCTGGTTGCTTGAGTTGTGATTAATGGAGAGTCTACTGAATTTGTTGTAATCTTTGCTTTCTAGTGAAAACTAGGAAGCAGGGAGTTGTGAACTGTTTTTATCATGTATTAGCATCTAGTAGTAGACTAGCAAACTTATAAATACTTTTAAACATTTTTTGAAATAAGCATTTTTTTTTTGACTGGTGGTTATTTTATTGTTAAGTTTAATGGGGTGACATTGATTGGTAACAATTAGATAGTTTCCAGATGTACAAGTCCACATCATATCACCCATGCATCGCATTATGTACCCACCTCCCAGAGTCAGCTCCCCTTCCATCACCATATATCCGGTGCCCATTCCCACCTCCCCCTCCTCAACTCTCCCTCCTCCGTCCTTCCCCCTCTCCAGGTAACCACCAAACCATCGAGTGTGTCCATAAAAGCATTTTTTTAATACAAAAATTAAAATGCCAAAAGTGGTTAAACTTATGTTTAGTTTAGCATTTAATGTTTATCTTATTTGGAAAAGATTTAAAGATTTATTTTTATTGGTTTTTTTTTTGACAGAGAGAATGGGGAGGGCCTAGAGCAGTCTCCATAGTTGACAGTATTAGTTTTCCATATAGTTTCACTCCACAGGTGAGCGCAGGGCTGCTCAGGGCAGGAACTGGGCCAGGAGCCTCCTGCATAGGGTTTGGCAAGAACTGAACTAGGGCACACCCCAGTTCAGCATGTGGGTCCTCATGGGCCGGGCCCGGGATTCGATACTCAGGCTTCGGGGCTACAAAGCAAGTGCTTAACCCACTGAGCCATCCCAGCCTCCCCTGGAAATGATTTAGATATGAATGTTACTTGGTTTAACTTAGTATAAACTTTGATTTTATTTCATTTATTTAAATTAACTTTTTAAAATTATGCTTGTATTAGACATTAAACAGCTAAACGTCATCTTAAGTTATTTTCTTACTGACAAATTTTGTAACTGATTTTCTGTAAATCTAGGTAAAATGTAAGTGTTATGCTAATAATTCTAAATCCATGCCTGTTTTAATTAAACCAACAACCTGGCACTAATGTAAATATTGAATATTTTCCCTGAAATTTATTTGAGTTAGTTTCTGTTACATTTCTGGGAGTATACTTAATTTATATAAATGCTTAATTTTCAAAAGCCCATTAAATAGAGCTCTTTACAGATCAATTTTGGTAATACCATCTGAAGGTAGAAAAATATCATACACATATATACAGATAGACACAGATTTTAAAAGTATCAGCCATGTCTTAGGCATAAAACTCAAAGAATAGTTGGATCCAAATTGTGTTTCTGGCAAATGGAGTAAGTAGTACCTACTGAGCTGGGCAAAGTTTTACATTAAAGACTTTTTTTTTTTTTTTTAATGAATGCTGTAAGGATCCTTTTTAGGGCTATTTTTGGAGTTACAGTGATACCTTGGAATCTGAATGCCCCAAAATGGAACAACTTGTAATCCGAACAAAAAAAATCAAGCAATTTTTGCCCCAGAATCCGAATACTGCTTTGGAATCCAAACACCAACACATTGTTCATAATGGACATATCGACTGTATGGCCCGTAGCTTTATCCGAATGCCCACTTGTCTTGGAACTCGAATGTTTTGGAACTCGAACAGGGTTCTGGGATGGATTAAGTTTGAATTCCAAGGCATCACTGTATTTTGTGTTTTAGAGCTTCTGCGTATCAACCAAAGAATGCGTTTCATTGTCTCAGAGGTTTGTAATTCTCTTTTAAGGGTGTCCCTTAAGGACTTAACTTAAAACCATGGTTCCCCAGAATGGCCATTACAGTTCCAAACAGAAAGACTACTTACCAAGAAGGGTAGCATCTTCATAAAACTAGAAAGGATGAAGCTTTTAAATAGATCCCAGATAAAGTCAGAGGGCTCCACCAAAGGGAAGGAGCTCAGCACCCAACAGATTTACCAGCCATAAGGAGACACAGCACTCATGGGAGTGGAGCACACGGAAGGCTCAAGTGGGCACCTCACATTGTTCCAAAGGCCTTTGTTTCTCAGGGATTTGTGTCTTTTAGATTCCACTTCTGACACCATATAATGTCAACCTCAAAAATAAAATACCGTATTTTCCAGCATATAAGGCGACCGGGCGTATAAGACGACCCCCTAATTTTACAGTTAAAACATAGGTTTAGGCCTATATTCGCTGTACTTATACAGCGAATATAGGCCTAAACCTATGTTTTAACTGTAAAATTAAACCTATGTTTTAACTGTAAAATTAGGGGGTCGTCTTATACGCCCGGTCGTCTTATACGCCGGAAAATACGGTAACCAGTTTTATCAGCAAATAGGTTTATGTGGGAATAGCACAGAATTGCAGTTTGGGACAAGCCAGTTGCAGCTAGCTATAGGGAAGTCTGAAGAGAAAGGAAAAGAGTTTCTATTACGTTTTAAGAAGAAGCTGGGGAGGATGTCTTGAACTGAAGTTCATTGGAGGAGAACAAGCGTGTGAGGTTGTGTCAGTTTCTTACTGGCTGTAAGTGGTGGTTAGTGCATTGTTGCTGGGGAAGGGAGGGATATTCCTTCTTAAAAGCAGGAGATGAAATTCCTATGTGACAAATGACTTCCCTTGTCAAAATAAGTCTTGTCTTTCTGCTGGTTATGTAGGCTGCAACGAGTGGTATGTGTGTGAGAGTTCCTCCTCAATGGTGTCCCAATGCCATTTTAAGTGAGGTTTTCTGGGTTTATTTTCACAATGGGCACATCAGTGTTGTGTGGGTTGCCAGGTTAGAGTCATATTTGGAGTTGAAGGAGAGTGACCTGCATGTGTTCATTCTTGCCTGTGATAGTTACAATACTTATTTTCTTCTAAGTCTGTTCAACATTTCAGAGTCTTGAATAAGTCCAAGGCACCTAACCTGAGGGTACATTCATCTGTTCTTCTCTGTGGACTTGTTTCTGGTGGATAGAAGCAGAATAGAGGGAAAAAATCTGAGCAAGCACCTGGAGTCCTAACAGTAAGGGGAAAAAAAGAAAGAAAAGGATATAGAAATAGAGATACACTCAAGAGAGTCTGTGTATTCCTTTAGGAAGATGTGTATTACTGTTTTCTGAATACCTTTGCAGATTTCTTCCCCTTCTGTCATGTTCCCTCTTCCTCTACTTTATCCTCAGACAAGTCATAACATACAACTTACTCTTGGTTTGCAGCCAAAGTGATTATCCACCAGACGCTTAGTGTCTTAGAAGATATTGTGGAAAATATTTCCGGGGAATCCACCAAGTCCCGACAGATCTGCTACCACTCGCTGCAGGAATCCGTTCAGGTCTCCCTCGCCCTCTTTCCGGCTTTTATTCACCAGTCAGGTAGGAGCTGGCTGCAGGACTGGCTGGTGGGTGGTGCTGACAAGGGCCAGAGTAATGGCTTAGTTCTGTGGAGTACGCCAAGTCGGCAGTGCAGGCCTTCACACTGAAGGCAGAAGGCAGTGAGGCTTATTTGGGGAGTCGGGGCTGAGGCCACATAGAGCCTTCCTAGGGCCTCACACCTATGTTGGGTGGCACTGAGCCACTTGGGATCTCTTGCCTCATGTTCATTTTTAAGGCTTTGCCTTTTCCCAGTATGAAGCATAAATGGGTGAGGGGAGTGGGAGCATTGTGCAGGAGAGGAAAGAACCTTTTTCTATCAGGGCTGCTTATTTACTTACATGGTGAGGTGGGTTATGTTGGTAGGTTCCCCTTACCCTGCCCTGTCACTGTCACTAATAGAGGCTTTCTCAGGCTTTCTGGATTTATGTGCCTGGCTCTCAGGAGAGCATTTACAGTCATAGTCTTGTCAGTCTTATGAGAAAAATACTGGGGGCTTCTCAGAAAAAATTCACTGATTGCCTCTCGTAAGCAGAGTTTGTATGGCTAGATTCAAAACATACTGTACAAGATGGTTGTATAGATCTGGAAGTGGAACCAGATTGAATGTAATCAATATTTTCTGCAATTAATGCATTTAATGGACCCAGGGCCGTGTAACCTGAATACACACCTTCATTATCCACTTTTAGCCACGTAACCCCCTGACTTAATCCCAACTGCAGGGATTATTGGTCATTTAGAGAAATGCCTAAATCACTCAGGTGTTGATCCAATTGAATACAGACACTCCTTAATGACTTACCTGCTTATTCACAACCCCTTGGACTTAAGACCAATTCTCCAGCACCAGGAATCCCTGTTCTGTCTTTATCTTGTTCCCCCAGTCAGTATTTATTACATGAAGTGTTCCCAATCATGTGAGACTACATATTTCACTTATAAGTGTGGTCTCACATGATGTTGATTGACAAATACATACCCTATGGTACCACACCATGACACACCACAAGACATTTACCTGTTTTTTTTAAAGATTTTTATTGTTTGAGAGAAGGTGAGAGAGAGAGAAAGAGAGAATGGGGAGAGGGCCCAGAGCAGTCTCCATAGTTGTACATTATTAGTTTGTGACATTTTTATTTCACATAGTGGATGTGGGGCCACACGGTGGGAATCGAACTGGGGGCCTCCTGCATGGGAGGCGACAACCTTTGCCACCATCCCAGCGGTTGCCAGCAGCGCTGCAGTTCAGCATATGAGCTGCACAGACCAGGGCTGGGACTCAAACCCCGGACCTCACGATTGTGAGGCAAGTGCTCATCTGCTGAGCTACCTATCCCTGTGTTGTCCCCAAGGCATCTACCTTTAAGCTCCTTGTGTATGGAACAATTCACTTAATGACTTAGTCTTAGAAACGGAGGTCATTTGTTAAGTGAGGAGTACCTGTAGTTCCAACTTCTGTACACAATATGATGCATCTGCTATGAAAACTCTGAACATTGCTGATGCCAGGCAATAAGGGAGGCTTCATTTCTTGTAGTGAGCCATCGGGCAGAGGTCACTCTACTAGAGCTTTCTCAGCATGTCCTTAATCATTTTCCACTTTATGTCACTGGCTCTACTGTGGTGGGGAAGTTTCTTCTAGCAGAAAGCCTTCGAGATGATAGTGCAGATTGTAAACAAGGGATTCTGTTCATCCCTGTGAGCATGTGTCTGATCATTTGCTTTGTCCCATTGTTTAGATGTGACTGATGAGATGCTGAGCTTTTTCCTCACTTTGTTTCGAGGCCTTAGAGTACAGATGGGTGTGCCTTTCACTGAACAGATCATACAGACTTTCCTCAATATGTTTACCAGGTAACCACACACTTGCTGTCCATGGCTTTCAGATTTCAAGTGAGAAGTAGTGGGACTTTTTATTCTGTTTCTTCACTTGCCACAGTTCTGGTTTTCGTGTTGGTCCCTGAGAAACATTTCCTTGGCTACTGTGTGGTTTCTTTTGCCTGCAGAGAACAGTTGGCCGAGAGCATCCTCCATGAAGGCAGCACTGGCTGCCGGGTGGTCGAGAAGTTCCTAAAGATTCTGCAGGTGGTGGTCCAGGAACCTGGCCAGGTGTTCAAACCCTTCCTCCCTAGCATCATCGCCCTGTGCATGGAGCAGGTGTATCCCATCATTGCCGAGGTATGAGGGGCTGGGGTGGTTCCTCTCCGATGGGGGCGGGAATGAAATACCAAAGAAAATGGTTTGTGCTTTAAAGCGAATTTGCTCGTTATTTTATTTTTCTTGTAAAATAATATTTTCCAAGAAAGAAGTCCTTTAGCTTGCTATAGTATTTTTATATTGACAGTAAATTAGAACTACTCTAGTGTAAGCATGCAGGTTAATTGTGACAGGTTGTTTGGTAAACAAGATCAATCTCCCATGGCAAACAGTTTATAACTTTAGGTGAATATATGGTTTTCTACAGCAAACCTCCTTATAGGTGTACTTTCCTATTAACAACAGTCACAATCTCAAGGATACAAGGCAAGGTCTCAGAATGATTCAAAGCTTTCCTTGTTATAGGAAAGCTCTTTGTTCTTCATAGAAAACAGACAGACACTCAGCATGATGAGATCCAGAATAAGTACATATTTAACTTTTTTCAATTTTATGTAATGGTTATGTAAATAAGAGCTAACCTTTTAACTGCCCAAACTAAGGCTTAAATTAGTCCATTTGTTTTGCATCATTAGACACACTTGGGCCCTGTAAGGATTCTGCTATAGAAGCTTGTGCCTTCAGCTCCCAATTTTATCCTAACCAGGCTGAGTAAAATACATCTGGCCCTTAACATTTTGAATTCTATAGAGACATCTGGAATAATGTGACCTGTCATACTCTTTAGTGACTTGGAGATTTTTGGTCATATTAGAAAATAATGCTGACCTGCCTCCCTCACCTCTCCTCATCCCAGAATTCCAGCTGCTGGTGAAAGAGGAGACAGGTGCAAAAAGCAGCTAGCCCTGCACACAGCCTCTCCCCTGGAGATGCTTTTCTCTGTGGTTCCTAAGTGCTCTTTATATTCCTTTAGTATAGAGGGCAGATCTGCTTCAGGCTTTTCTCTGTCTTTAGCCTCCAAGGTTGCATAAGATCACAAGGTTAACTGGACAGTGTTGTTTATCCTGGAAGAAGGAGCAGCCGAACCAGGATGACATGACAGATCTAATTAGCTGCTTTCTGAACAGAAAATCCATATTCCTAATTGTTCTTCCATTAGTAGTCTTTTCTTTGCTTGATAAGCTGAGTACTTCCACCAGAAAAGGGGCCCTGGCCCTGACCCAGGCATTCTGTCTCAGCTGTGGCCCTCTCTCTGTTGGAGTGTTCCTGGTTTGAACTGCTGACTCAGGGCTTGATAGGACCGGAGAGTGGGTGGGAAGCTGACGCTCTGGCTGCTCTTGCCAGGCATCTCTTAGGCTTCTTTGTTGCTCTGGGCCCCGGCTGTGAGTGGTGCCCTGAACCTACAGGAAGGGAAGGTTTGAGGGTCTTTGTGTGTCTCCACAGCGTCCCTCTCCTGATGTGAAAGCTGAGTTGTTTGAGCTTCTTTTCCGGACGCTCCATCACAATTGGAGGTACTTCTTCAAGTCTACTGTCCTGGCCAGTGTCCAGAGGGGGCTTGCCGAGGAGCAGATGGAGAATGAACCTCAGTTCAGTGCCATCATGCAGGTAACATGGCAGAGCTGGTGACGCTGCCCTGTGATCCAAGGACAGAAAGGCCTCATTCAGGGCACCACCTGGGTCCACTGTCCCTTGGTTTGTTTCTCTCGCACATGGTCCCACCTCTAATGTGGACGTTGCAGTAAGTACTGTCTCTGAAGCCCTGCAGTGTTGGATCTGAAGCTCTGCCTCTTAGTACCTGTGATGTTAATAACTTCTTGGAACCTCAGTCTTTTTATCAGTAGAGTGGGGATAATCCTGCCTATTTCATGAGTTTGTTGTGCAGTTAGATGATATAGCATACACAGAGGACCTGGTGCATGTCGATGCTGGAGAAGTATGGTTTCCCTTTGCCTTGCAGCAGGGTTTCCCCAAGTGTAAGGAGACTGTGTGTATCTGAGTCCCTGGGCCTTCCTTACCTGGAAGCCGACTGATGTGTTTTTAAAAGAGAGTTCTGGCTAGCACCGTGTTGGTGCTAAGCACAGTTAGTTCTCCCTTTCAGCTTGGGTGTGACTGTTATACCCAGAGCATGAGTTGTCTGGAGGGCTGACCAGACCTTGCTATGGGGGATAGGGCAGCCTCTCCTGGCCAGGATGGTTTGTATCTGCTTTCAGGTACTCTCCTTGTTCTGCACTCAGTTGTATAAATTTTGTGTTCTAAGTCTGGATGGAAGTAGGAGGTTTTCTTTTTGTTTTCTTCAGTGCATCCTTCTCGGGGAAGCAAGAGAGCGTCTACTCTCCTTCCCTTCAGCTTCCCACCAGTGCACACACACACACACACGCATACACGACACACGTGTGCCTGCATTCCCTGTTTGGAGAGTGCTTTGGAAAAGCACATGCCTTTACCCCTAGTCTTTGCAGTCACTTCGCTGTGCTTCCATCTCTCACACTGCACGTGGGTGTGGATTTGGAGTACTGTGTTCAGCCCCCTCCTCAGCACTGGTAAAAGCCACTTTGGAAAACAGTTTCATAGTTTGGCAGTTTAGCAGTTTTACCTCTTAAGTATTTTACTAAAGATAAATGGAACTTATATTCACACAACCTGTACACATATGTTTATAGTGGCTTTTTTCATCATCACCAAAAGTTGGAAACATTCCAAAATGTCCATCAGCTGGTGAGTGGGAAAGCAAACTGTGCTAGATGCATGCAAGGGCCTGCTCCTCAACAATAAAAAGCAATTTAATAAAAAACAATTAATAGGAGTATATTATTATTCATACGACAACATAGATGACTACCAGATACATTATGGTAGGCGAAAGAAGCCAGATCCAATAAACTGCAGACTACATGATTCTATTTTGTTATATGACATTCTGGAAAAGGCACACCTAGAGGGACAGAAAATGAGCAGTGGTTGCCCAGAGGCAGGGGGGGACTGGATACAAAGGGGCCTGTGGGAAATTTCTGAGGAGCTGGAGGTGTTCTGATTGTGAGTGTGCTCAATGACTTGATGTGTTGGACAGAATTCTATAATGGTGAACCTCAAAAGGGTGAATTTTACTCGGTTATACTTCAGTAAACCTGACTTGAAATGAATGAAAACCCTTGGGTCTCATGGAGATCCTATCACTGCAGCGGGGGTTGCAAGAGCCTTCCCATAGCTTAGGAGCCCAGAGCTTGAATGACAAAGCGGTCACCAGCTGAGGTTGGGGAGGTGTACTGTCCACTGCCAGGCTTGCATTTCACTGGCTTACTCCACTCTACCCACTGTCTTGGAGCAGGGCTCTTTGTGGGGTTTTATTTTGGTGTGTGGGGTGGGTTTCTTTTTGCTCTTTAACTAATTAGTAACTTTTACAGCCCAGATATTGGAAAGCATTTTAAAAATTTGCTATTGCTTAATCCCAAGGCAGAGGCAGCCAGTTGTGAGGGCACCTCTAAGGATCTGTGGCTTAGAAGACCTGCGATGCCAGGCAGAGGGCAGCTTATGGAGTATAGGTGGTTGGCTTGAGGGGAGGTAGAGGTATTTGACTATAGAGTTGTTAGCCGCTTGCTTCAAGGATAGGCCCATGAAGGGGCCTCAAGTTTTATTAAAGGTAAAGGATGAGACCAAAAGAAGCAAGGCCTGGTGGGAAGGACTTCAGAGCTAAGACTACATGGGAGAATTCCTAATATCTGACCAAACAGGCCAGAAAACTCGAGACCGGTGATCCCTTCACCCCTTCATTGGCATAAGGAGTCACTCGGGGTGCTCAAAAGGGCTTGCTTGATCTGAGGCCGCTTAAATGCTGCGGTCTTATTTCTTTGGACAGGCTTTTGGACAGTCCTTTCTTCAGCCTGACATCCACCTGTTTAAACAAAATCTCTTCTACTTGGAGACGCTTAACACCAAGCAGAAGCTGTACCACAAGGTAAGTGCCTGTCTCTCGGAAGGTTCCTTCATCACTGGTGTCAGGCCTGTGCTGAGTCCCCTTCCTCATGTCAGTAGCAGGGAGCACGAAGCTGGCTGGGACCTGGGCGGGCCCTCACGGCCATCCCTCACCCTGGGCTCTCTGTCTGCAGAAGATCTTCCGGACTGCCATGCTGTTTCAGTTTGTGAACGTGCTGCTGCAGGTCCTGGTTCACAAGTCCCATGACCTTCTGCAGGAGGAGATTGGCATCGCCATTTACAATATGGCCTCTGTGGACTTCGATGGCTTCTTTGCAGCCTTCCTCCCTGAGTTCCTGACCAGCTGTGATGGCGTGGATGCCAACCAGAAAAATGTGCTGGGGCGGAACTTCAAGATAGATCGGGTGAGGAGAGAGAGGCCAGGCTATGGGAGGACAGGTGTGGGCCTGGCATCTGCTCAGTGAGGAGGAGACAGGCTGCCTCCATGTGTGATCTGTACCCCGGTGGCTCTGTGGGAGCTCCTGCCATTCATGGATGACTCAGGGCTGTGGCTGCTGGATTGAAGGGTCTGTGCTTTCCCCAGTTCTGGCTTCAGCAGCATTGTGTTCCTCATCTCAGCCACTGTGCCCCAGTTTTGGCCTCAGCAGTCCAGCTGCTCTGTCTTGGCTTCTTGGTAGTTCCTGTATCCCGTTGAGTACACCTCTGACCAGGGCCCAGCTGCTGTTTCCTCATGGGTCATGAGCCACTACGGCCTGAACTTGCAGATAGGCTGAGAAGATCGGTGCTCGGGAGCTGCTTCTGGGTCTTAGGCTTAGAGGTGGGACCCTGGCCCTTCCCAGACCAACCCTGACCCTGCGCGGCATGGGCTGACCTGCTGCTAGGCCCTGAGAGGAGTCCTCTTAGCACTCACCCTGCTGTTGCCTTGCCTGCCCAGGGAAGGTCTGGTGGGCCATCCTCACCTGGGCAGCACCGTGGGTGGTGGCAGCTCTGGATGCATGTAGAACCATCTTTGCTGGTGCCCAACTTTTCCTGTCCTGGGGCTCCCTTTCTGGGCATTCACCTGCCCTCCTCCTTCCTGTTTCAGCAGTTAAGTCTGCTGCTTGCTGATTGTCTCTCCCTGGAACTTCTGTGGGAGAAGTCATTTTATTTCCATCTTTTACCTCCTCACACTTGATGACATGGAATCTGCTTCGCCCACATCCTCTTGTTCCTGACTTGAATTTTGTGCTTGCAGCCTGTCCACAGTTTCACTTCAGTCTTCAGAGTTAAAAACACGCTGCTCTTGCTGGAGCAGATTCTACCACCTCCTTGCTTGTCTCAGCTGTGATATGTATCAGGACAGTTTTTCCTTAGACTCAGCTTCTGTTTTCCTTTGTATTGGAATCTTTCTTTTCCTGGCACTTACCTTGTTCTCTTCTTGAGCTTCACTCATCTACTTTGGCATTTTTTGTTTTTCTAGAGTTCAAACTTAATATTTAATGATCAGTTTCTACTGATAGCATTTGATGTTATCATCAGTTAACTCCTTGATTTAAAGAGTGGTCTCCAAATCTAGTCATGGAACAAAGCACCTGGGGTGCTTATTAGAAATATAGCAATGTATTCCTGTGTTCCACCAGGAAATTTAGAGTGGGCATTGGGAGCCCAGTGCACACTGCCTTCAAGGAGTCTTGCTGAAAAGACTGGCCACAGCGCCCCTGTGGACCACACAGGGTTTTCTGAAGTGTAGGCCCTCTCAGATGAGCCCTGGCTCAGAAAGGCCAGCAGTCATTTGGCAGTTAGAGAATGTGGGAATGGTACAGCTGGGAGGCTGGAGTCGGACGTGCGTGTTCTGGCTCCAGGGCCTGCGAACAGTGGCCACAGGCCAGGCAGTCAGGATGGTTTGATAGCCCAGAGCGGAGGCGCTGGCCCGCCCACTAGGGCCAGAAAACAGGAGCTTTGTGAGGGGCCATTTTGGCAGAGACGTGCTTTGTGCTGTAGGTTGAAGAGGAAGGGAGGTTGGTTAGGTAGTGGTGGAGTGGGGGGGAGCTGGTGCTGTCCTCAGCTGTTTTCTGAGACTCCTCCTATTACCAGGGTTTCAGAGGGATTGCACTGACATCACCGCCCAGTCAGAGAGCTGATTCACTCTGAGACGGTACTGCACAGCTGGCTCTACAGTTCAGCAGTCAGCAGTGTAAACTAAAGAGAGGACCTTGGGTGGTCCCGTAATTCTGTGAGGTAGGGTTTGGGGTCCCAGCTGCGAGGGGCATTCTCTGTTTGTAGTCTGGTGCTCGGTAGGCGAGATGTCAGGTGCAGGGGGCTGCTTCTGATCAGTCACTTTTGAGTGGTTGCGCCTGCTTGGAGCCCGGGGTAGAGGAGTTGTGGCTTGGCTGGCCTTGGTGAAGAGAGATGACACTGGCAGCCATACCAGGGTTCACGGCCTTCCCTTCCTGTCTTGTAACCTGGGCCAAGTTTCTGACTCTCTGTATGTGTCACTGTCTTCATCCTTAAAGTGGTGATGCTAACAGAGCCTGTGTGGCAGGCTTGTGAGGGCGACAGGAGCAAGTGTCGCCGTACTGGGTCAGGGGCCGGCCCAGGTGCGTGCTGGGGAGCCGAGCCACAGTGCCTTTGTTCACACACAGTGCAAGGAGCGGGGGCTGGGGGCTGCACGACATGTGAGACGGGCGCAGGGCTCCAGAGCCCACTCTGGGAGGCTGGTGGGGTGGGTGGGGGCTGACTGGGGTGCTGAGTATGGCCAGGCTGCAGCTGTGCCCCTGCCTTCCAGGACCTGCCCTCGTTCACCCAGAATGTGCACAGGCTGGTCAACGACCTGCGTTACTACAGACTCTGCAATGACAGCCTGCCCCCCGGCACTGTGAAGCTCTAGGCATGGCCTGCTTACTGTACGCCCAAAGGACATGAGCTGCTGCTGCTGCCACCTGTACCACCTCACCTTCTGCCACAGATGTTGCCCAGATGCGTCTTGGCCACTCCTTGGATTCTCGCACCCTGAGCAGTATCACCTGCTGTTGTTGCCCCTCCTCCACGCCCCTCTCCCAGCAGAACTGGCTTCAGGGTGTACTTTAGCACTGGTTGGAGTGACAGGGCGTTTGGGGCAGGTGGAGGGTCATGTGGCCCGGTACCAGGAAATTCTGTGGGGTCATCCGTGCAGATCTACATCTGTCAATCATGAGACAGAAACGCCAAGGACAGCTTATGACAGTGCCACCTTCTCACCATTCCTCCTCCCTACCCGGCCTGGCCTGGCTGGCTGAATAGAAACGGTGCTGGAACTGTTCTGGCACTTGGGTCGAGCCTCGCCTCCCACCCCCTTAGTTGCCTTGAAGTCTCTGCTCTGTGTTAGAGATCTGCAGACTTGGGGGCTATTATTTTGTTGTTGTTCTTGTTTTCTCATCATTCCATTGTGATACTAAGGAACTAAAAAGCTTAATGAAAAAATAAAATGTTTATGTTGTTGTTATATAAATGCTGCTTAGGGGGCTTCTTTTCACTCAGAACCTCCTCTGGGCATCCAGGGTAGGGGTAGCGGGGGAGCGGGGCAGTGAGGGATGAGACTCATGTTTGTGCCCCAGGAGAACATCAGAGGAGGACTGGCAGCTTGTGTAGGGTCTTCCTGCATGCCACCCTCTTCTAAATAACATCTTCAAGCCATGTGAAGACACAGGGACCCATCCCCATTTCTCATATTAAAAGAGCGGGACAGATTCGATCTCACTACCAACCTAATGGTAGAGGTAGGTGTGGAGTCCAGGGGGTACCCCTTCTCCTCAGAGTATGGGCTCCCACTCCCCCACCTCCCAGAGAATGGATCCCTCCCCAAGGTGCCCAGACAGGCACTGTTCTGAGTGGACTGAGGGGACGTGGCTGCCTCTTGATGGACTGTCTTGAGAATTGTGGTTGGATAGGAGAGGGAGGGAGGATGTAGCGTGTGAGGTCGGGTGTGGGTGGGACTGAGTTTGTGAGTTTAAGTGGCACTTGTCCAAGAAGTGTTGAGGATAACAGATCAGCAGCCCCTGCTTCAGATGGCACAGACAGGACTGGACTGGGCTCTAATAAGGACTACTATGCTTGGCAGGAAGAGGTTTGCTCACCTGAAAGTGGGGTGGGGGGGTTTTCTGTGAAGGGGAAGGGTAGCTCTTGGCTTGTTGGGAGAACTGGGGAGGAAGGGCGTAGGGGCTGATGACTTCTTCTGAGGTCTTTATAAGAACCCAGCTGTGTGGGTTGTAATGAGCTCCCAGTCCTTGGAGGTGTGCAGGCAGAGGCTGGGTGACCTGCAGGAAGGCTCTCCTTACCTGGAGGGAGGGTGAACAGATCTCTGATCTGATTGCTCCGTCTGCCAGCCCACGTAGGGCCTGGCACCGTGCAGGCCTTAAGAAGTGTGGGTTCTCAGACCATTAATAATTCCAGAAATTGTCTTTGCATTTTGAAGAAAGGAAAAGGATAATGGCAGGGGCTTTTCAACTAGGTGGGCTGCTCTCCCCTCCGCCTTCGAGTGCAAGGAGGCTGTCCTGGCTCCATTCTGGTGCCTGTGTCCTGCTTTTCCTCTGGTTTATGTCAGTTAAACGTCTGCCGAAGACATAGCCACTGGCTTTGGGAACAGATTTGATGGAACAATCTTCACTGCCTACTATTGGTCTCACGCAATGGAGGGTTGATGTTAACAGCCATTTTTTATTTACCTATGTTTGTAGAAGAATATGTGAAAATGGCAGAAAACTAAATGAAATCTTCTAATCTCATTCCACTAATTACCCACTAATGTAATCCTACTGCCCACTGTTAATATTTGGGTGAATTTTCTTTCCACATTTTTCCGTATGTGTGCAAATATGTATGACTTTGCTTTTCCTTCCTTTTTTTTTTAATTGTAAAATAGAGCTCCTGTTGTTTTGTAGTCTTCTTTTTATTCATTTAACATGTGAGCATTTCCTCATGTTATTAAATATTGTACTAAAACCTGCTGTTTAGTGGCAGATAGTGTTCCATCATATGGATATACCCTGGTTTTTTATAGTTTTTGTTTATTACAAATGGTGATGCCGTGAACATCCTTGTGTATAATCTTGGTGTTCTTCTGATAATTTCCATAGGTTCAGTTCCTACCATGTGAAATTGCGGGGTCACATGTTTTTGAGGTTTGTGGTAGATATTTCTGGGACCTGATTTCTAATCTGAAGGATATATTAGTATATTACAGACTTTAGAGTTGCAGGATGTCAAATCACTAAAAGAATCAGCCCCTAGTTTTATAGATCTTGGAGACTCATGCCCAGGGCACCTGGCCTGGTTGGTGGTGGGGCCTCCTATATACTTCCAAGTAACATTATTGTCCTGGAGTGTGACATTCTGCAGGGTGCTGGGGCCAGGGAGAGGAAAGGAGCTGATAGATCTAGTTGACTCCTTGGTCCTTGACAGGAACCATGATCTGTGGCAGTTCATTAATGTAACAAGCATTGTTAATTGAATGCCTCTGTAAGCCGGGAGCTGGCCTGCAAGCTAATAACACAGCCCGTGCCTGCAAGGAATTCACAGACTAGTGGGGGGAGACTGTGGCGAGTACTGTGGTGGAGGCTGGGAGTCCTGGAAATGGATGGAGGGTTGTAGAGGGAACTAGGGGAGGGAGGGCAGAGGGTCAGAGGAGACTTTGTTGTAGGTAATGTCACCTGAGACGGAGGGCAGGTGGGTGGGGAAAAGTCGAAGACACAGGTGTGACATGTCTTAAAGCTGGCAAGCAGGCTGGGACTGCCGGGGGACATTAGAAGATTGTCATGAAGGTTTGTTGGGAAAATGGGTAGAGTGACTGATTTTTGTTTTCCAAACTGGGATGTTTTGAGTAAAAAGAGAGTATCAGCAGTAATTCTGGGACAACAGGATAATCTGGGACTTCTGGTCTTCCTGGTTCTGGAAGAGAAAGTCACCAAAGATGGGAGAAGACGAAGTGTCTCGGCACTCCCCTTCCACGTCAGGTACAGCTCTGAACTGGGCCACAGACAGACAGGTGATGGGCAGTGCCTTACTCTGTGCAGCCAGCATTTTGACCACCATGGTTCATCTGGACCAGCTCTGGGGGAGAGCTGAGGTCTTCTTGGACCCTCGGACTGAACTGGCTGCCTTCCTCCAACTCCTCTTCCCTCCCCTCCCCCTTCCTCCTCGGGAGCTCTCCTGAAGTCCCTTTGCACCTGCAACCCTCTTGCCATGGATGCCTGTGGTGTTCCCCACCAAAGCGAGAACTTGAAGGCAAGGGGTTGGCCTGTCCCCAGTGCTTGGTGTAGTGGTTGGCCTGAAGTAGGCGCCCACATATGTTGAGTGCGTGAGGATGTTTCATATTTATCCAAATGGGTTTCTCCCAGGAGGAAGCGTAGAGTTACACTGGGGTGTCTTTGGTCTAACTTACAGTTTGAAGCCACGCCCTTGGTGTCTTCTCAGAACACCTGGCCTTACCTTTTAGGGCTCCTAAGGAAAGCCACTTGAGTGAGTGACGCGTCAGCGAGGAATTTCTTTAGTTCAAGGACTGACTCCCTTTTTTGCTCTTTCCTGTCTGCATCATTGGCAACGTCTTTAAAAAGTCATGTTAATTAATTGACTCAGGCCTTTGGAGTTGGTGGGGTGGCGGGGTTCATAGCAGAGTTGGCTGATGCAGCCTCCTGGGTTTAGGACGAGAACCTTGTGTGGTGCTGGCCAGAAGATGACTCTGGGCCCCAGGGACCCTGAGGGGTGTAGGGAGCTCTTGCCCGTCTGAGTTGAGTGTTAACTCCAGCAGGGGGAATATTTAAATGGAACGTCCAGAAGCTCCAGAAGCCTGACATAGGTGGGCATTTTGTCAACAGGCATATATAAAAAAAAAAGAAAAGCTTAGCTCCCCCCACTTCTCTCTATTAATAGAAATAATATATGTTCCTAGCCGATAAGACAAAAGAAGAAGAAAATCCGAAGTCACTTAATGTCTAGGGAATTTCATCTCTTGGGCCCACCTTGGTGTCTGGAGCTAGCCTGGCGGGCTGAGACCAGATGTGTGTCCCGCGGTGCGGCTCCTGGAATCCAGGTTGGATACCATGGTTCTTGGAGCCAGAGGTCGGCAGAAGGTGGAGCCCCAGGCCCAGAGGCTGCCGCCTGCCCATGCCTGCCTCTTTCCTGTGTCATGCTGGAGTTGATCCCTGATCTCCCAGGAGACTAGCATCCTGGCTTCCAGTCTCTGAAGGGCATAGAGTAGAAGTGATTCAGACTCCGAAGGCTGTGCAAGGATCTCCTTCCCTGCTCCCAGCCTCCTGGGAGCGGCCAGGAGCCCTGAAGAAGCTCTGGGGGCTTTTATTACATTTGTGATCTGTACTGTGGCATTTCCAAAAATGGTTCCCACCTGCTCTGCTGTAGGAGACGGGCCTCCCACCTGCAGCCCCGGTTGCCTTCTGCAGACACTTGCCCCCTTGTGATTCCTCTACATTCAGAGCAAATGTTTACACACAAGATGAGACTGAGAGAGGGGAAGTGACTTGCCCAAGGCCACACAGCACGTCTAACACAGCTGGGGCCCATGTTTGGGTGTCTGGCTCCAGAGCCCGTGCTCTTTCTGCTGTAGCAGTGCTCATGGATGAGCCTCCTCTCAGCCGCTGGGGTTCCCTTTCCTGCCCAGGGGCCCCTTCTGTGCTCACGGCTCTCCCAGGCTCCCATTCTGATGAGTCTGAGAGACAGGGCATTTGCACTGTTTCCATTGAACCTGAAGGACATTGAGGCCCTGAGAGGTTGTGTGATTTGCCCAGGGTCACACAGCAGGAAAGTGGCAGAGCAGGAATCCCAACCAGCATTCCAAATTCTGCTGTTGCCTGCCAGAGGCGATGTGGCTGCGGTGCTGTTTGTTGCTTCTTGACAGGCCTGTTTGTCGCTAGAACTGCTGGAGAAGGCCCGGAACCTGAGCTGGCGGGAGAACGGAAGGCTGATGGCTTGGATTCTGGATCCCTGTGGGCCCCACATTTGCTGTCTGCTGGGTCCCAGCCCTTTTCCTTTGGGGGCCCTGTTTCCTCTCAGGGAAGCTGCAGCTTGCTTTCTGGTGCACAGTAGGGCTCCACATGCAGGTGGTGCTGCTTCTCCTGGGGGCTTTGTGAGCCATTTGCAGAATCCAGGCGATTTAGGTGTGGCTGCTCTTGGAGAAGCTCCGCTACTCCTGCCTGCCCCTGACTGCAAAGCTCTGTGGGGTCTCTCTATGGACAGCAGTTGTGGAGTTAAAGGCCAGCTGTGTAGTTTCTCTTAATATAATGATGCATGTCTGACCCACCCTCAGCTCAAAGAACCGTATTATTTGTGCATCACTCCCATATTCAATCCATCCATCGCTGGGCATTTCCCAAGGGTATACTATGACAGGTACTGGGTCACGGGCTAGGCATGAAGCTTACGTAACACATGGGCCCCGCCCTCAAGACAGGGTGGGGAGGGTCCTCCAGGGTGCCCTGGGCTTTCCTTGATAATCCTGCTAGTGAGTACATCTGTGTGCGTGTATATGGCTGCGTGCATCTCTGTGGGGTGGTGCTTTGTACTCTGACCGGACTCGGATATGCACAAAATGAACCTGCTTCTATAAATGACCTCATTTTACTCTGGAAAACTGGTGGCAGGAAAAATAAGTATTTTTAAAAATACTTGCCCACTAACCTAAGTGCCCATCAGTAGATGATTGAATAAAGAAGACGTGGTTCATATATACAATACAATATTAGCCATAAAGAACAAAATGTTAACCATTTGCGACAACATGGATGGACCTAGAGAGGGTATTATGTTAAGCGAAATAAGTAAGAGAAAGAAACCATATGATTTCACTTATACGTGGACTCTAAACAACAGAATAACCAAACAGACTTGGGTACATAGAACAAACTGATGGTTGTCACGTGGGAGGGGCATGTGGGAGTTGGGTGTAAAGGGTGAAGGGATTAAGTACAAATGGGCAGTTACAAAATAGACATGGGATGCAAACACAGCGTAGAGAATATAGTCAACAATATGGTAGTAACTATGTATGGTGCCAGGTGGACATTAATCAGAGATCACTTCATAAATAATATAAATGTCTAATCACTATTTGTACACCTGAAATAATACTGAATGCGAACTGTAACTGAAAAAAAAGTCCTAAAAAGAATTGGCCCGAGTTTAAAACAGGCTCTTCTGGATAAAATACTCAGTTAAAGTTCCAACTTCAGACAGGCTTTGTGAGAATTTCAAAAGGCACGTTTTCGTCCACGCAGGTGTAGATCGCGCCAGGAGAGTGGAGGGTGGGCAAGGTTTCAGCCCGCACCGCTCCCTCAGCCTGGCCTTGGTCAGTGAGCAGCCTGCACAGCTGTTCGTGGCGGATTTGTCAAACTCCCCATTGAAACTCTTGTCTCCAGAACTCTCCTTTCCCCTCTGCCCTTCTCTTTCAAAGATGGTTTTCAGGGGAGGCAGCTTCTGTGTCTTTATGGGGTTGGAGGAGGGACATCTGACCCTCGTTTTGGGCTTTGGGTCCTGAGACCAAAAGGCCACTCACTATTAGATGGGCACGGGCCCCTCAGGACTGAATATCCAAAGTCAACTCAGTCTGCAGGCCACACCCCAGCCTGTCACACCTGGGGACACAGTAAGTGAAATGTTACAGTCGTCACTGGCGCCTGAAGCCTCCACCTTGCCTGTCTGAGTAGAAAATCAGGGTGGGCTTGAGGCCTTGCTTCCCAGAAGGGGGGGGGGGTGGTGGAGCAGCTGCTGCCTTCCCAGCCCTCCCAGGCTGCAGCCACCCCCTGCCCCGGTGTGGCCTTTACCCCAGGCAGGCCTGGGTTTCCTCCCCAACCCTTGAGCTTCTTGCTTCTTCCTCTACCATCGGGACTGCGGGCCCCTCCGGCCCTGGTTTGGGTGACTCTTAGTGGCCTCCCTCTAGTCCCCTTGGGCCCCAGGGGTGTAGGGCTTTCCTGTCTACCTCAACCACCCCCAGGGGTCCAGCTACCATCACTCTTCTAGATAACTCTGGAGAGGTCATGGCCAAAGAAAAGTGAGCTGGCAGTGAGAAGTGACGTCAGAGCGGCAGAGCCAAGCTGGGGCACAGGTGGGCATTAGTCCTGCTGGTCAGTCCTTGGGCATCATGCTGGCTGCTGCCCACAGGAAGGCCTCAGTGGGCACCAGTGAGGAGCTCCCGAGGGGTCTGGGAATCACTGGCCAGTCTTCCATCTGGCAGCTTGGATGTGGTGACAGGTGCCGGCCGGTCCCCTTCCCTCACGCTGTCTTCCTCTCTGTCTCCTGCTCACCAGCTCCCTTCAGCCTCCCAGGGGCAGAGTTTTGGGGTGAGTGCTGGACTCGCATCCTTGAGGGGACAGGAGCCTTGTGCTAACTGTCTAAGTCAGGAGAACCAAGGGAGTTTGTTTCCCCAGGAGGGAGAGGGCCCCTTCATTTCCACATCCAATCACCTCTCACCCTTCGGTGCTGACCAGAGGGACTTGCTCAGAACACCAGGCTGCTGACGGGAGCTTCAGTCAGGCCTGGAGCCCTACCAGGTGGAGCTGAACACCAGCCACCAGCCGGTCCTGCCTCCTCGGGCACGCTCAACCCCCCACTCCAAGCAGCAGCCTTACTCTCCCCACACTTGGAGTTCTGTGAGGGTGCATCTGATGGTGAGAGGGGGGCTGGGACACGTGTGTGGCCTATGCTGGGGAGCTGGACTCTGAGAATGTCCCCCGGACACAAAGGCACATGCCATCTGTGCCCACTGGATGGCCACACAAGCGTTTCTGGATCCCTGTGACTTCCCTCTGGTTCAGGTCGGCAACAGTGTGAGGGGGCGGCCAGGGCCTTGCTGGGGACCCTGCCCTGTGTCTTCTCTGCCCGTCCCAGTCCCTCGGGCCATGCTGAGGCAGACAGAGGCAGGGTGTCTGGGGGCTTGGTGGGAGAGTCCATCTGTCCTTACTGAAGCCTGGGGCATGAGCGTCAGGCTCGGGCGGCTCTGGGTTCAAGTTCACATGCTACTGCTGCTTACTGTATTTTGGCACGGATAATGTGCTCCTGTGTTTAATGCACACTCATGTTTTTGGCCCAAACTTTCAGGAAAAAAATCTTCCGTTTTTATTTTTTAATTCAAATTTTTATTTTTTTTATACTTAGGTACTTGTTTTGTTGCATTATAAAGGAATTTTAGCATTTAACATACTATGGTACAAGAAATTTTATGTAACCAATAATTACAAAATACAAGGACAGATACCAGGTCAGAGAAAGGGAGGTGAGCAGGAGAGAAGGGAAAGGGGGTCTCAGATCACGAACCCCGGAGCCGGCAGCCGAGGGAGAGGGGAACCTGGGAACAGGGGCCGAAACGCAGCTCGGGCAGAGAGCTGACAGGGGCAGAGGCAGGGGAGGCGTGGAAGTGGGAGGTGGAGGCAGGGGAAACATGGGAGGCGGAGGTTGGGGGAGGCCAGGGAGGTGTGGGAGGCTGATGTGAGAGGCTGAAGAGCAATAGGATGTTGGATAAGTTGGGACTGGAGCCATAAGCATAAATAAAAGAGTTAAAAACATTTATGTAGATACAGAATTAGTACTACCAGTGTATAATGTGCATCCTTATTTTCCCCCTCAAATTTGGGCAAAAAAGTGCACATTATACACAGCAAAATATGGTAACTGCAGGGCCAGCCCTAAACACTGGAAAAAATATAGTGTCATCCCCTCCCCTCCCCTCCCCCCTAAATAATTCAAAATAAAAACAATATTAAGTCAATTATATACCTCAATAAAATGGGGGGAAATTAAAAAAAACCCAAAGCAATACTAAGTTATAGAATTCAATTTAGTATTTCAAAGTAATGCTACACTCGTGTGTAGGCTTTCTCTCGTGCTTCTAAGCACACATCAGTCAGCCCAGCTGTGTGACTTCAAGCAAATCACTTATGCTCTCTGTTCCTCAGGCCTTGTCTATAAAGTGATTAATGCAAGTTCCGCCCAGGGTTGGTGAAGGACCCTGTGAGGTGATAGATGTAGCCTACTCAGCTTCCAGCCTGGGCAGTAGTTGCTCGATAAACAGGGGGCCTTTGGGCTGTAACCCATAGTGCTGGAGGCCCGGTCTCTGCTGGTCAGCAGCAGTCAGAGGTGACAGGGTGGTTCACCTGAAAGCTCAGAGAGAGTGGGGACTTGAGCCCAGGTCTGCTCTTCCTGAGTCCCCCTTTCTGCAGGGCTGGCTTTGGGGTCCTGGGATGGTCTGGGCAGGCCCAAGGGGGCTGGTAGACAGTGAAGCTTCCCTGGGCTTCCCCGTGGCCCTTGCCTGCTTCCAGATGTCCTACGTGGCTGTCACCCTTGAGACACAGCCTGTGACTTGGACACACATACACACATGCATACGCATGCACACATGTGCAAGCACGTGCAGACACCCATCTGGGACCCATCTGGGAGAGCAGGAACTGTTTGAAGAGGCAGAGAATGCATGACCTCCCCAAGAGGTATTGCCATAGCCTCTCTGATCACAGCCAAGTACACTGCCCTTGTGTTACCACTCGAGTCTGAGGCCAGTGTGGGGACCGGCCAGATGTGAGAGCCAGGGTCAGAGTCAGGGTTAGAAGCTAGGGTCCAGGCTCAGCTCAGTCCTTTCTACCATGCCTCTGTGAGCCCCTGGCGGGTGTCACTATGGCAACAGGGGTGGGCTGTGGTAGCCCAGGTCAGGGGGCACAAAAGGCTGAGGCGCTAGGGAGCTAACATTTCTTGAGCACCTACTAAGTGACTGCTTTACTGGGGGCATTTAATGCACTAGACTAGAAACATGAAATGGTTTCCTAAAAAAGTAAGAATAGCCTAGCTACAGACTGGGAATTCCAACTGCCTGGCTCCTTGTCTCTTGCTGTGTGACCTTGGGCAAGTTTGTGACCCGCTCTACCTCAGTGTCCTCACTTTTGAAGATTTTTATTTTTATTGTTTTTGATAGAGACAGAGAGAAGGGGGAGGGCCCAGAGCAGTCTCTATACTTGTACATCATTAATTTTCTACATAGTTTCATCCTACAGGGGGCGTGGGGCTACACAGGGCAGGAACTGGGCAGGGGTCTTGCCCTGGTGAGAACTGAACCGTGGGCCCCACCCCAGTTCTGCACATGGATCTGCACAGGCCGGGGCTGGGATTTGATGCTCAGACCCTGGGGCTACAAGATTAGTGTTCAACCTACTGAGCCATCCTGGCTCCGCACCTCACGTTTAAAATGGAGATATTATAGGGGATGCTGGGACTTGCCTTGCATTTGCAAGGTCCAGGGTTTGATTCCCAGCCCTGACTTGTGCAACCCCATGTGCTGAACTGCAGTGCAACTGGTAACCGCTGAGGGCACGGTGGCGAAGGTGCTCACCTCCCACACAGGAGGCCCCTCATTCGGTTCCCACCCTGTGCGGCCCCACACCCACCTGTGTGGAATGAAACCATGTGACAACTAATGATGTACAGCTATGGAGACTGCTCTGGGCCCTCCCCCTTCTCTATCTCTCACCCACCTTCTCTCAAAAACAATAAAATAAATCTTTAAAGAAATGGAGCTATTATAATGTAAAAATAATATTATAGGGCTGTCATAAAGATTAAAAGAGTTCCTAAATCTAAAGCACTAATACTGGTGGCATTCGGGAAGCACTGTATATGTCAGCTGCTACCCTCATTATTATATAGTTTTATTGTTCCCATAACGGCCCACAGCTGCCCTCTGTGCGTCTACCAGATAGGGCGACTCCACGGCTCTGGGCCCTCATTTCAGTAGCAGGCTCAGGCCTGCTGGTTTTCAAACCTTGGTCTTGGACTCAATGCAGAGCTCCTCTCCCTGCAGCCGCGCACGTGAGGGCCAGGTGTCCGGCACTTCCTCGCCTTCCTCGCCCCATTGGCTGGCTCCTTTGGGGTTGGAGGCATGCAGGTGCCTGCAGGTGAGGCCCCACCACGGCTGTCCTTAGAACCTTCTCCAGGTCAGGAGTCTGCGCCATCTCTCGGTTCCGTGATCACTGGAGTGGTTCTGTGACCCTCTAACCTCTGCTGGGGACAAAGGGGTTCTTCCTGCCCTTCTGAGGGCCCAGAGAAGGAATGTGATCCTCCCGTGGCCTCCCCAAGGGGCGCACCACCACAGGACTTCAAGTCGAGACCACCGGTGAGCCTGGTTCCCAAGTGTACCCCAAGTCCAAGGGCCAAGCCCCAGCTGTGGCGCGCTTCGGCCCTGACTCTCCTGCCCTCCGTGCCCGCGCTCTGCCGGTGGCTTGCAGCCCCCACTAAGGAGGAGGGATGTGTTCCAGCCCCTTGGCTTTGGGTTTGCCCCTAGGACTTGCTTTGACCAGTAGGTAAGGTAAAAGTGACAATGGCAGCCCTAGTTAACTGATACCTGCTTCCCATTGCTACCTCACGATGTGGGAAAGGACACAAAAGTGCGTTTCGCATCTTCCAGACTCCGAGGAAGCTCTCTGCGCATGCTCCTCTCTTGTGCACGCGCCAGCCGCTGCGGGCCTGTGGGGTCTCCCAGCTCCGCCAAGAGCCCAGCCCCCTCCCCGGGGAGCGTGCCCCATCTCCCATACGATGCTCACAGACCCTCCTGCTCTCTTGAGCGTGGGGTACTTGTCAGCTTCGGCCCTTAGCTGCCCCTGGGGCTGCCCACTTTGCAGAGGAGAGGACTGGGGGTCAGTGGTGGTAAGTGACCTGGCCAAGGTCATGAACGATGGATCCAGGATCTCAACACAGACGTGTCTGACATCAGCACCTGTGCGTAGTCACCGTGTCCTGTCACATCCTAAAGCAAAGAACCGCAGCCAGGCTGGCGGACGCGCGGCCCTCTGGCCATCATGGCGTCTGGGCTGAGCAGGGCCCGCTTCTGGAAGAGGCGCTTCAGGGCTCCTCTCCTGCCTGCTCTCACTCCCCCAGCTCCGTGGGTGAAGATGGGGCTCCCTCCCTTCATTGCTGTCTTTAGCAAACAGTGAAAATCTACGGCGTCCCAGGCTCTGCGCTAGGCACATGCGCTCCACAGTGAGCAACAGGCCCAGTCCTGCCCTCGTGTGGCTGGCATTTTAGTGCAGGAGACAGAACAGTGAAGAAACAGCGGAATGACAAACACGGCCCCTTCAGGTTGTGCCAAGTGCAGAGCATGTTGGAGATGGGGCACATGCACAGTCACAGGAGTGGGCACCTTTGGATAACTAGTCAGTGGGTCTCAGGAGGTGACCTGGAGCTGAGACTGGAAGGAGAGCACTTCAGGCAGGAGGAGCAGTAGTGCAAAGGCCCTGGGGCAGGAATCAGCTGGAGGTGTTGAAGAACAGAAGGAAGGCCAGTGCAGCTATAATTTGAAGGGCGGGGGATAGTAGTATGAGATATTATTAGCTCATTTAAATAGGTATGTGTATTATTTTGATACAAATTTTAAACAGTAATTGAAAATCAACAATAGTGCAAACCAGTACCTCTCCAGATCCCACCACTGTCCAAGTCAGGGCCCACGTCTTGCCTCAGCCCTTGCTGAGGGCTGCGGGTCCCCCACCCCAACTCAGGCAGCCACAGAGCTCAGCACAGCTCCGTTGCCACTCTGGCCTCGCCAGGGGGCTGGGCAGGGAGGTGGCTCCAAGTGGCTCCAAGTGGCTGCTGGCCCCGGCCAGCCGGCCTGGCACAGGTCGCACACAACAGATTTGCCGATCACCCACTGGAACTTGGTTGTGAAGACTGTTTTCTGCATAAATGACCTTGAAAGTCGAAGCAGGGTAGGCAGCCCGTGCCTCCTGCTGTTGGAAGAGCCTGTTTGCTCTGCAATCTGTGAAACCCAGGGTCCTCCCTTTTCTGCTTCTTAACCCTTTTCCCATTTAGAAAAACAAGGTGCAGCTTGTTGCCGTGTTCGTTTAATTTTACATCAACACGCTCTTTGAGGCTGAAGCAAATCTGACTGGTTTTCAATGTGAAAATCAAATATAAAAACTATTCTTGGGGCTATTTCTCAACAGAACTTGTCTCTAATCCTAATGTAACAGAAACATGTATGGTGATCAGTATTTAATAATATTTTTCATGTGATAAGTTTCAAAGCACAGAACTTTGGGGGTGAAGTTAGGACAGCAATCTGCGAGTTATCTCGGGATAAACAGCAACCTCAAGCACCAGGGCGCGTATTCTCGGGGCAAACAGGAAATGGGTTAAGAAAGTCCCTGCAGAAGTGCTCGGGGATCCTGGGCCTGGAAATAACCTGGGTAGCAGCTCTGCCGCCTCCTGGCTAAGTGACCTTGCACATCACCTCTGTTTACTTACCAAAGTAATGCTGGAAAGTGGGTAATCGTGACAGTTGGCAGTTAGGGCGGAGTGGGGACAAGGACAGAAAAGAACTGCAGTGGGAATGAGTCTTTACGTGGTGAAGGACCTGGAAACCCCTTGGCGGACAGCCCCCCAAATGATAACCATTCTCTCCTCATCTTGCTCATCCCCTCCAGCCACATGGTGACCCCTGAATGCTCCTCACGGTGCTGCCATCCCTCCTCTGCTGTGCCCTGTCCCCAAGCCCGCATGTCCGAACAGCGCCCTGGCCACTCTTTGCCCTCCTCCCCGCTCTTTAGCTTTCATCACAGCTCTTAGCAACACCAGACCACTTACGCTTCTTTTTAACATTTTTGAGTGTGTGTCGGGGGGTTGGTTTGTCATTAGTCTCCCTTCAAAAGAATGGAAGCTTCCTAAAGACAAGAAACCACTTGCAGTGGGTTGAATGATGCCTCCCCCCTGCCCCCCCCAAAGAGCTATGTTCACGTCCCAGAACCTGTGATTGTGACCTTATTTGTAAAAGGGATCTTTGCACATATAATTAAGATGAGGCCATCCGGGATTACTTACCTACTTGGCCCTAAATCCAGTGACAAATGTCCTTAGAAGACACACAGGCAATGCCAGGATAGCTCAGTGGCTGAGCGCTTGCCTCACAATCCCAAAGTCCAGTGTTCAGTTCCTGGCCCCGGCCTGTGCAGCCCCATATGCTGAACCATGGTGCAACTGGTCACCAGGATGGCTCAGTGGCAAAGGTTCTCGCCTCCCACGCTGAGGACCCCAGGTCGGTTCCTGCCCCACATGGTCCCACATCCACCTGTGTGGAATGAAACTATGTGACAGCTAATGATGTGCAACTATGGAGACTGCTCTGGGCCCTCCCCACGTCTCCCTCTCTCACCTTCTCTCAAAACAATAAAATAAATCTTAAATAATAATTAAAAAAGACATAGAAGGAAAGGCAGAGATGGGAGTGATACAGCCGCAAGAATGCTCGTGGCCACTAGAAGGTGGACGAGGCGAGTCAGGGTTCTTCCCTAGAGCCCCGGGAGGGAGCGTGGCCCTGCCCATGACTTCTGGCCTCCTGAGCTGTGAGAGAACACCCTGCTGTTGTTTTGAGCCACAGAATTTGTGACGATTTGTGACAGCAGCCCTAGGAAGTTACAAGGCCTTTGCACGGCCAGCACCTGGAACGGGGCCCAGGCTGGGGCAGGGCAGGGCGGCAGCCTTTCTCTGGAGAGGGCCACACAGCAGACATTCGGGGATCTGGCACCACCAGTCTGTGGCAACACCCAGCTCTGCCCCTGCAATTCATAAAGGTGTCCCAATAAAACTTTATTTAGGGACACCAAAGTTTTAAAGTCATAGAATTTCCATGTGTCAGAAAATAGGATTCTTACTTTGATTGTTTCCATCAACCATTTAAAACTATGAAAATCACTCTTAGCTTGCGGGTTGAACCCAAGTGGGAGGAGGGCTGGGTTTGGCCCGGGGGCTGCCGTTCACTGCTTCCTGCAGCACATGCTCAGGAGGCATCTGTTGAGGGACTGAAGGAACATCTGTGGGAGCAGCTGGATGCTCTGGGCAAGTCGCTCAGAGGCCGTGCTGAAGCCATTTTCAAACTGAACACCCCCAGCATTAAATAGACTTGGAATATGGGGCCCTGCAAACTGCTTGAGGCAAATGCGCCGCCCCAGAGGCTTCAGCCACAGAGAGCAGTGGGGACATCGGAGGGCCCAGGGGTCCCTCAGGTGGCTGGCGGGCTCCTCAGTCCACGGTGGCTAAAGCGATGGATGGGACAGGCTACCACGGCTCCATACGCGGAATGGGATGCGGAGCTGTGGGGTTAGTGAGGGTGGATCGATAACCATGGCCGTGCCGCTCTGAGGACCATGCAGCCAAAACGCAAACCCAGGGCTGGCAAACCCCGAAGCCTGCTGGGATCGGGCCAGGAGTACAGATGAGCAAAGTCGGTCTGGGGGTCACACTAGGGACCTGTGGCGACTGTGGCAAAGAGGAAAGACTGTCGCCTGTCTAAAGCAATCACTGAGCCCCAGCCACTTCTGCCCCATGAGAATGTAGGCCCAGTGATGGCATGGTGGCGGAGTTTTAAGATTGCTCCTGAGAAGCTGGAGAATCCAAAGGTTTCTAGAAAATCTCCTGATTTAAAATCTTGGCTCAAATTTTTCAAAAATGCTGAGTTTTCCACACTTAAGTGGATGTTGTTGCACCCATCTATGTTCAGAAGGGCTAAGTAGCTTGGCTAGCAGCATGTACTTCTGAGACGGGCAAGCTGGGTGTGGGTGACCTCGCAGTCCTTTGTGGGGGCCATTCATTGGGTGGAGGGGGAGGGGCTCAGAGGGTCCCTGTCACCTTGGAAGGTGATGTTCAGACTCCTGGAGGGGAGCCACATGTGACCGGCCCCGATGGAGAAGTGGCTGGGCACACACACCCGTGGCTGCGGGAGCAGCTGTCACTCACGTTTGTGAAGAAGGCGGCCCTTTTGCAAAGAAACCTCAGGGAGATGGATGTGCCCGCGTTTGTCTGGGCTGCGCATGCGCTCAGCACACGCGACAGCGCCCCGTGCAGACCCCCTCCTATCGTCCCCTCTGGTCTCATGATTCCATCAGCAGGGCGACCGCACGCGGGCGCAGGATTTGCTCTTAGTGAGCCCGTCCAGGATCGCCTTCTTTATTGGGTGTTGCCGGACTCTATCCCTTAATAAAAGTTTCACGGCTCAGCCTAGTGAGGGAGACGTAATTGTAGCCCCTCCTGTCCTGGTCCCAAAGATTATCTCTGGCCTTGTTCCCAGGAATGTCCCTGTGTCTGACACGAGTGGTGTGTTCAGGGGCCTTGGCTGCGGAGATTGCCAGGCGTGTGCAGGGAGTCTCTGCCCTCGCGTGGCGTCCTCGGTCATTCTGGCCGGAAACCATTCTTGTGCATGTGCCCTCGTCACTGTGGCTGATTGTTTGCGGACCTCCTGCGCTTTGCACCATGTCCCTCCCATCAAGAGGTGGGGTCCGTTCTCTCCCCTCATCCTTCTATCTGGACCGAGGTGCTCTGACTGATAGGATGCACGGATGAGACTCCATGTGAGTGCCCAGGACCGGGCTCAACCTTGTGGCTTCCATCTCTGCCCTCTCAGCCCCGGCACTGCCATGCAGCCAAGAGGCCTGGGTGGCTGAGTGGAGGGGAGGGCTGGCGGGAGCAGAGCTGAGGCGCAAGCAGCACAGCTGTGCCGGCGAGGCCTTCGTGGGCCCCTGCGCTGGGCAGAGCCCGCAGGAGAGGGCAGGCCAGAGGCAGGTCCTAACTGGCTGACGCCGATAGGAGCACCCATTCTCCCTGTCCACGGTGACACATCAGGGACCATGTGTTGGCGCTTCCTGGAAAGAGGAGCTTCCCCCTGTCTGAGAAAAGAGCTGGTGTGCTGTGAGGTGAGGTCCGCAGTCAAGGCCGTTTGTTGCCTGGGGAGAGAGTGGGCTTCTGGAGGACTTGCATGTGCAGCCGGACAGCAGAGGAATGGAGCTAAACCAGGGGCTGAAGAGGACCCAAGTCCTTGACACCTGTGGGCTGCTAGGTCAAGTCACTCCTAAAGCAAGACATCCTCTGGACCTTTCAATTATACAGGCCACCAAGTAGTGCCCATGGGTTAAGCCAGCCCTACACGACATACTCTGCTCCAAGGGATGTCACAAAACACCCAGGGGAGAAGCCCAGCCCCACCGTACTTCCCTAAAGCCACCAAGAGGTGTGTCCGTCCTCTCCCAGGGCTGAGGTCCTCCCACCAGGTAGACAGGTGGGGCCCCCGCCATTGATTGTGACCACTGTAGAGAGGGATACAATAGTCTAGTAGCACGAACGTTCCTGAGCTGAAAACTTACTACAGTCTTGACTGGCAGCCCACATCTACCCCTTGTGTGCCCATCCTTAGTTTACTGTGCAAACCACAGCCTAGCTTTCCCCAGATCAGTGTCCCCTTGAGGTGCTGGCCAGGCAGTGGATTTTCTCTTAATAATGTCCTTACCCCAAGGAGGACGCTCCAGGCCTCCCCGTGGGCTGAGCCCGTTGCTGGGCTCATCTCACTCTTGGGGAGGAAAAATGGAATATATCCCATCCTGCTTCTATTTCCTCATGTTTCATTGTCTTCACCTATTTTAATAAAGAAACCAAAACCCTCTTTTAATTCAGTACATTAAAAAAAAATTTTTTTTTTAATTGTTTTTGACAGAGAGAGAGGGAGAGAGAGGAATACAGAGACAGAGAGAGAACTGAACTGGGGGAGCTTCCAGTTCAGCATATGGGTCCGCACCGGCCGGGGCCGGGATTCGATCCTCGGTTCCCGGCGCTGCAAAGTGAGCGCTTAACCCACTGAGCCATCCCGGCTTCCCCTAATTCAGTAGATTTTTAATTAAAATCACCAAACTCCCCACATACAGAATGGGTTGACCACTTAGAGGGTCCCTGGGGAGACCCCTTCCAGAGGCGAAGGTTCCAGGTCATGGCACCTGGGCCTCTGGAATTGGAGCCACAAGCCTGGGGCAGCACCCTCGCTGTCGTTGACCTTGGGCAGGGCATCTCTCTTTCAGCCTCAGTTTCCTTATCTATAAAATGGGGCTATAAAGGCACCTGTTGCAAGGGGTAACTGAGGCTACCTGTGTAAGGCTTTGGGCAATCTGTATAGCACCTAGTAGGTGTTCTTTCTCTTTACTTGGGAGATGACAACAATGAAAGGAGTGTGAGTCAAGGTGTGTGCGTGTGTGCATGTGTGTGTGTGTGTGTGTGTGCGTGCATGCGCGTGCGTGCGTGTGTGTGCATCTACACTGGTTAGTAGATTGTGTGGTAACGCTAAGGGCTCCAGAAGATGTGTCCTGATCACAGACCTGGGACGGTGAGGCAGTGCTCAGCTCAGGTGAGACTCACGCTTTCCCACTGAGCGCTGTGCCCCTCACCTCCCATCAGCATGAGACTCGGGCGCCCCCGGCACCTGTGCTGAAACCACAGGCCTGACTCAAGTCTGCTAGAAGCTCCTTGTGTTGTGATTCCTGGGTGGTGGGGGGAGCTCTGGTTCCCAAGTTTAAGGTTCGCATGTTCTCACACTGGGGCCCACCTCCCCCGCCACTGCCCCATCAACAGCCTCACCTTTGATTGTATCGTGTCAGTCACAACAGTAATGCCCTCTCCCAGTTCTGCTATTTCTGTGCCTCACTTTCCTCATCTGTGAAAGAGGACTAGAGCCATACCTGCTTCACAGGCCTGTCTGTGGGCTAACAAGTCAATATGTGTGAGCCTGCTTACCCAGTGCCCAAAGCAGAATCAGAATTTTCTATCATTATGCAGAGGGTGCCAAAAAACGTGCACACATTTTAAGAAAGGAAAAAAAGTATTCATACTTAATATATACCGATAACAAAAGATGAATACACATTTGACTTCTGCAATTACAAGAGGTGTTCAGAGTGGTTACCATCAGCGTCCAGATGCTTCTGATTACAGTGAACTACCACTTGAGCAACGTTGACCAAAGTATCCACTTGTATTGCTGCGCATGCCATTTCAGTTTACCATGCGTCTCAAATTTATCACGAATGCGTGCAATTGTTAGGCGTATTGGAGGGTCTGTTGCATACTCACGCCTCCATTGTTGTACTTCCACATTGTTCTCGAATTTCAACTACCACTTCAAAATGGTCTTGCCTTGAATGATAACTGTGCTTCACCATTGTTTTTGACTGTCCAGTCTGTTGCACGGTGATGATAGCATTCATTTTATGAACGCCATCTTTTGAACAACCGACATACTACACATTGCTACCATAATTCAATTCAACTTCAAAAAGTAATGTATAGGTAACATCTCTTAAAGTGTGAATGCATTTTTTTTGGCACCCTGGTATTTACTCTATATTATCAGCACTAAAAACAAAACCTTTACATAGAAGACTCTTCAATGACACTTTGTTATGAGATGGAAAATGACCCTCAAAATGGCTTAAAACAGCGGCTGTGCCTGAAGATGCCTCATGTTTTCTTTTTGCAAAAAAGATAAGTGCCATATTCGCTGACCTCTTCTGGGGTGACAACTGACTGTCAGCTATTTGTACTTCCCCAAACAAAGCACCTAATCTATTCCCTCAAGAGGAGAGTGATTTTTTAAACAATGTATGAGAATGTAACTGCTTTTGGAGAGAAACTAACGAGTTGAAAAGAGCATTTTGAAAGCAGATGTTTAGAAATGTTTCCATTGTTAGAAGCTTTTATTGCCAAAAAGCAATGAAAGTATGTTTTCTTTAAAAACTCTCCAAGTCTGCACACTTTAAGAACTTGAAAGCAGGAAATTCCAACCAATTTCAAAATTTCCCAAAACTCTTAGGTGGTTTTGAATCCATTTGTTAAAAAAAGACGCAAATACCAGTCCTCTGCTTGAAGGACTGAGTGATGGACATCAACGAAGACAGACATATACAGTTGGCCCTTGAACAACCTGAGGGTTAGAGGCACCAACCTCCCAGCCACCGAAAATCCACAGGTAAATTCTGACTCCTCAAAACTTAAAATGCCCTTGGTATTCATAGAGGATTGGTTCCAGGGCCTTCAACGGACACTGAAACCTGATGATCAAGCCCCCTGTGTAAAACGGCCCAGAACGATGCAGGCAGTTGGGCCTCCACATGCACCAACTACCAACCACTTTATTTATTGGAAAAAAAAAAGGAGTGTATAAGTGGTCCAGTGCAGTTTGAACCTGTGTTGTTCAAGGGTCAACTGTATGAACCAAATTTCACCAAAAGCAGTTCCCTCTTTTGCAAATGGGACTCAACTATGAGTATTGGGATTTAGAAAGAACAGCCCAGGAGACACTTCTTCTGCTTGGATTTATAAATCTTTGAATAAATCCACATTTCAGCATTGTTTTCTGCTCCAACAGCCACTCAAACTAAATATGAAAATAAGCCTACATAGAACCAGACTTTTGAATCTTTCATCACAGCGTGTTAACTTATACTTTTCAAAGATAAAAGAAAGCACATGCAATTTGCATTGCTACCAGTAAAAGGAAAACATTAAGAATGTTTAGGGATGCTGGGATAGCTCAGTGGTTGATGCTTGCCTGGCAATTGCAAAGTCTGGGGTTTGATTCCTGGCCCCGGCCCATGCAAACCCTTATGCTGAACTGTGGTGCAACTGGTAACCGCAGGAATGGTTCAGTGGGCAAAGGTTCTCGGGGCAAAGGTCCTCGCCTCCCATGCATGAGGCCCTCGGTTTGGTTCCCGCCCCGCACAGCCCCACATCCGCCTGTGTGGAATGAAACCATCATATCCCTTTGGCCAATGGATCTAATGATGTACATCTATGGAGACTGCTCTGGGCCCTCTCCCTTCTTTCTCTCTCTCTCTTACTTTCTCTCAAAAACAAAACAAAACAACACAACACAACACAACACAAAACAAAACAAAACAAAACAAAACAGTAAAATAAATTCTTTAAAAAAAGAATGTTTAAATGAAAGCCAAAAGTCTGTTATACTGTAAGTAAAACAAAAACATTAAAAAACAGTGTATGTAATCTTTATGTGTCTCTCCTTTAAAATGTTCTCATTTTCACATAGGCTTTATATGTCCATAATATATTTATGCACCGTTATGTAATTTATAAATATTCATATCTAGCTAGAGACCTCTGCTCTGTCATTTACAGTAAGAGTCCCAGGTCCGTGTCCCTCGATGAGGAGGGAGTAGCAAGGCGAGCGGCCCGGCTCTCAGCCACGAGGGGGCAGCAGAGGGACGCAAACCACAGCTTGGAGAAAGCCCAAGGACGCTCTGGTCCGGAAGACACCTTAAAATGTTCCCCCCCCACCTTCTCCGTCATCCCTCCTCAGGACTGAATAAAACAAACCAGCCTCAGACCTTGGGGACTGAGATAAATCCTACTGAGTGCTGGAAACACGGAGGGGGGTCAGTGACCCCAGGCTCATTCTGAGCTGTGGGACTTTCATCTGATGCTGTGAGGGACCCTGGGCCCTGGACGCTGCCCCAGGGCCTGCTGCTTCCTGGGCCTCAGCTTCCCCAGCTGAGCTCGTTCCAGGAAGGCCCTTTGGCCAAAGTGCCTGACATGCAGCTGGTGCCAAATAAACATTCAGACCCTGACTTGAGGGGTGACTCTCATCCTGATTCTTCAGTGCTCCTCCCCACTGAGATTTCCCCCTGGCCTGTCACTTAGAGGACGTGGTGGCTGATGGTGGGGACCAGGGTCCGGCCAGCAGGCCTCCTGAGCCCTCTGGTCTTCCTGCCTCGCACATCAGAGACAAGGCTAATGTCCGGTTGCCGTAGCGGCGTGGCTCCTGAGAACAGTTTTGAATGGAGGTGCTTGCGTGCTAGGGGCCTTGCTCTCTGAGCACACAGCTGGGTATTTGGGGGTGCTTCTCATGAATCGGAGAAGGCCTTGGTGTTTGGCGTGGACCACAGCATAGCCTCCTAACGTAGCTCCCAGACACCTCCCCTCCCATCCACCCCCGGGCACTGCTGGCCTTCTAGGCGATGGCGTCGCCAGATGGGGTTCAAGGCCACGGGACAGGAGCTGTCCCCCAGCCCCCAGCACTCCCAGCCCATTCCTGCTATGTGACCTCCACTTTAACACGCCTTGTACTGGGCCATCGATGAAACCTCAGGCTTCTCATCTGCCAAATGGGGGCAACTAGCCCCGTGAGGGCTGAGCGCGATGGGATGGAGGGCATTCGGGTAAGACTCCTTCTGTGGTGGGGACACTCAGCATATGTGCTGTCCCCTATGCACAGATGAGAAAACTGAGGCTCTGAGAGCGGGGATTAGCCCAGATGTGGCAGAGCCAGGATTGGAATTCAGACCTTTCGCCCTCCATCTAGGACATCTTCTAACTTCTCAGCTCAAACACCCCTCAGCAAGGCCCCCGGTTGCTCTTTCACTTCCTGTTCCCTTTCCTCCACTGCATATGTCACCATCTGCAGTAATCGAAGTGGTTAGATGCCTCCTTATTATTGTCTCCTCCTTTAGACTGTACATAGACCTGCCCGGTTTGTCTTGTTCACCAAAGCCTGGCAGAGCTGGGGCCCCGTGAATTCTTCTATAATAGTTGGAAGAGCTAAGGCAGTTCCAATGTGTGGACGTAACAAAGTTGGTCCCTTTCCCCTAGAGAACCCACCCAGGGGAGCTCTTTGACTGCACGGAGCTCCAGGGTCTGTCCCTCCCCTGGGAACACTGGCCCTGAGCAGCAAGCAGCCCGTAAACACCAGCACCTCCAGGCTGCCTCTCACCCAAACCCTGGAGTGGCATCTTAACCAGGGGAGTAGAGTGGGTGTCAGGCGTGGATACCTTGGGAGTTAGCGTTTAAAAAACATAGCTGATCATTGGACATTGGCTAATCCCTTGTTACAATGAGTGGTCCTAGAGGCTGGGATGCTTCCCCAAGCTCCATGTTGAAGGGTTAGGGAATAGGCCCAAAAGCTAACGAATGTCTTTGTAGCAGCCCAAGTCCAAAGTGCAATGCATTTGGGTCATGTCTCTTCAAAACATATTCGTATTTCTTGAAAAATATGAATTTTATTGTTAATAGCAACACTTTTTTGGGTAAATTTTGTTGGCTTTGAAAGGTGTACACTTACCAACCGTTTGGCTCGATGAGTTTTCATAAACTGAACATAACCGTGATGAGCCCCAAGTCCCCCACAAGGACCCTCCCACCACCCAGGCTGGTTTTAACAAAAATGTTTGGGGCCTACATTCCATGTGCTCAGATTCTAGGGCTCCCAGGGGTTCGGCAGGTCTTCACAAGAGTGGTTCCGGCAGCACTGTGGCCCCTTACGTCTCTAGTACGGGGACCTCTGCCAGCGACAGCCAGGCAGAAACGCAGGCCCAGCCTTGGCAGGTAATTCGATCTTGCAGGAGAAGCTAGACGTCTATATTTTTATGTGAAATCTCATGATTATTGAATGTTGGCAAATCATGAAAATTTAGCACACAGCGAAGGCCAACTCCATCCAGGCCAAACAAAACTGCTTATGGGCCAAACTTGGCCAGCAGGCTGCCAGTGGGGTGGGCTGGGGGACTCCCCGGCCTGGGGGGCGGCCGGGGTGGACACAGACACCACAGGGAAGAGGCGGGGCGGGCTGGGTGGCAGGGGCCGGGCGGGCTCTGCAGTGGGGTGTGTTCGCACAGCACTTTGAAGGACACAGGAAGCAGGCAGAGCAAGGGCACTCGGGAGTAGGGGGAGGTCAGGTGGAGGCCTGGAGGTGCCGCTGAGCACAGGGTGGTCGGGAGCTGCAGGGATTCGGGATGGCGGTGGCAGTGGGGGGCCGGAAATGCGGCAGAGCCAGTCTTGCAGGACCTGAAGTGATTTAGACTTTGGGAGTAGGATGAGAGGTGCTTGGAAGCAGATAAGCAGAGGCACAGTGCGCTGATCTCTTGGCCCCAATGCAGGGGTGGGGAGCTGGGCAGAGGGCAGACAGGGAAGAGCAAGAGACAGGAGGCCTACGGCAGTGGCTAAAGGAAAGGGCACCAGTGTGGGCCCACCTTCCTGACCTCCTAAACAAATCCCACCCCCGCCAACCCCCAACAAGGATTCTTCTCTACCAAACTGCAGTCAGGTCCCGCTGGGCTCTCTTGTCAGCCAGGCCCTGACCCTAGACTCTGTCCTGGCTCCACTTAGTCCATGTTTAGCAAGAATCCTACTGGGTCAGTGTAGTGAGAATCCCTTGCTTTTGAAACCCACTCAGATTCCTCATCCCACATTCTTAGAATCTGTTCTCCTCCCCACCCCTGGCTGTGGTCAGCAGAAGTCCTGTCAAGTCGCTCTAGCTGGAAGTCACCTGTCCCTGACATTTATCTGGAAGTCACCTGTTCCTGACATTTAACTGCTCCCCCCTTTCATCCACTGATGCCACCAGCTCCTCGGCCCCAAATCCCCTCTTGTCCTTGTTGTACTCAGAGTTTTGCCCTGTGGCAAAAATGCATGCAGAGCTCCCTTAAATAAAGCCTGCTTTCTGGTCTTTAACAAGTGTCATGAATAATTTTTCCTTAACGGCAGTCCACACTCAAGGTACTTCTGTCTCCCTATTTGAAGTTACAAATGCCCATCCTATGCAGGGCTGATGAGTTTGGATTCATTGGGTTGGCTACACGAAGTGGCTCCACCCCGTCCTTATCTTCGCTGGAATCCAAACCCAGCCAGTGCAACATCAGTCAGGACTTCTGGTTTTCCCTGCGCCCCCACAGGGGCTCCTCCCGGGCCTCCCGTCTCAGCAAATGGCAGCTCTGTCCTTGAAGGAGCTGCTGTGTAACACCTCAGGGCTGTCTTTCCCACCCCAGGTTTGCTCTTTGAACAAATCCTGCTGGAATTGCCTTTAAAATTGATCCAGTACCTCTGTCCTCCCCCTCTCCCCCAAAGTGGCTGCCTCTGCCTCCACTCTCCAACCCAGCGTCTGGAGTAGTCCTGTTATAACCTAAGTCAGATCCTGTCTCCATCTGCTCAGAACCTCCCCAGACTCCCCCTCCCTCCTGCCCCCCTCAGAGTAAAGGCCAGAGTCCTCGTAATGACCGACACAGACCACGATCGGTCCCCTCCCCATCACCTCTCCAATCTCCTGTTCTGCTACTCTCCCCATGCCCATTGCTCTCTCAGTTTTCCTCTACCTCAGGGCCTTGGCTAGGATATCCCTACAGCTTGCTTCCACCCTCCTTCAGCTCTGCTCATATGTCATCTCAGGAAGTTCTCCTTGAAGCCTTAATTTAAAATCACAACCTCTACCTTCACTTTTTCTACCTCCCTGCCTTTATTTTTCTCCCTGGCTCTTAATAATACCTGTATGCTCTACAACATTCCTATGAATGTTGTGTTCTCTTTACTCCCCCCCCCCCCCCGTGTCAAGCATTTAGTGGGTGATCAGCGAGGGGAAGAGCATCTTAGATGGAAATTTCAAACTCCTCTGTCTTCCCCTGGGCGTCTTTGAGAGAGTGGCTCTGGGGCATATTTCACCTGGGCCCTCCTGGCTTTGGATGCACAGGACAGGCCCTCAGCTGTGGGCCCTGCCCCCGTGCACCTCAGCAACTGCCTCGAGCTCCCATTGGAGGGGCTGGTTTTCAGATGTGAACAGCTATTCCTACCATGAATATTGCAGCCCTGTTTAAAAGTGTTACTGAATTCCTTGTACCTGTTTGGCCATAATATATTTTCTCTGTCAACCAATACCCTCAATGCCACTGCTATTGCATGGAGGTCCCTCTCAAAATAGTTGGGAACTCCTTGCCTTAGGGCGAGAACAGGTATCTAAAAAACAAGTCCAGAGACCCCTGGCCATCCTTCATACAGTTCCTGCCAGGCACATGGCCCACGATTATTCTTCCCGACCCCTAGGCAGGGGAGTTAGCAGCTGACAGCGAGCGTGGGTTCAGCTACTGGAGTAAAGCAATTCACAATCTTTTAACCTTGAGTTCTGCAAGCTCCTCCCCTCTGCAAACTGTGGCTTCTTGGAGCAGTTCTCAGCTTGGGTGGAATTCAAATGAGCTCTTGCAATCAACATGCAATCAACATGCAATCAATCGTTACATACTCTGGGCACCATGCAGTGTGAAGGGAGTTCAGGGGACATGACAGCTGGAGCAGAGGTGGGGATGGAATCACTCACAGTTGGACAATTCCGCTTTGCACAAGAGATCTGGAAAGGTTTGTGTGAGTTTGGTCAATTGCCCTTGGTTCATATATTATACGTGCCAAATGCTTTTTACAGGCATGATCCCATTTCAATAGCCCAACATTTCTCCTTTTTATAGGTATGACAATTGAGGCTCAAAGACATTGACTTGTTCAAAGCTCATGGCTGGTTAAGCCCTATATTTGTCTGATCCTAAGTCACTATTCTTGTCCGTTTTGTCCCCACGCCAACCTTGAAGCTTCTGGGTTGGCAGCCTCTGGGGCACCCTGCCTGGTCACTACAACAACTTAGTGTCCATCATGGGACCTCCTTGGATCACGCTGCTCAGGATCTCAGGTGGGGATGGCTTGCGTGGGGAAGCCACATTCATCATACTCAACCCTTGGCACCCTGTCTGGGCACCACTTTGCCACCCTTCCTGCTGTTCCATTGCCACCATAGGGACCGCAGGTGACTGCAGCTTCGTCCTGGAAGGGAAGCCCTTCCTGTTCACACAGCTCTGGTCCTGCTGGGCAGCCCCTGGGGGAAGCACAGGGCCTTCTGGTGGGACACCCCTCCTGACCGGTCCTGCAACTCCAGGTCCAGAAGGAGACGGTCCTTTCCGAGGGTCCTGCAGTTCCCGTGCTGTGGGAAGCCCAGCAAACTCTGCAGCTCAGACCTTTGGGGGCTTGTTCCTAGAGGGGGTTCTGCTGGCCCATGTTCCTCGTGCGGAGCCCCAGCAGGCTTTCCCTTGACTGGCACAGGCAGGGCCTGTCTGGGTCTTGCGTAGGGTGCCCTCTCCCGGCCGATTTTGTTGTCTCGCGTCCCCCGTGGGAAGCCGCTTTCTCCGAGAGCCCTTGCTTGGCATTCTCCTTGGATTTTATAAATCTCTTTTTTATTTTTATTGTTTTTGACAGAGAGGGAGAGAGAGAGAGAGAGAGAGAGAGAGAGAGAGAGAGAGAGAACTGAACTGGGGGCACTCCCTAGCTCAGCATATAGGTCCGCACAGACCGGGGCCGGGATTCGATCCTCAGTTTCCCGGGCTGCAAAGTGCGCGCTTAACCCACTGCGCCGGCCCTGCTCCCCCCTCCTTGAATTTTAGGCCCTCCACGTGAGTGTGGGTAGCTTTCGTGGGCGTCCCTTCTACCCCGGTTCCCGCCGCACCGGCGTGGGATGCCCCCTCTCTCGGTGAGGGCGGGCGCCGGAACAGTGTCGCCAGCCGCCGGCAGGTGTCTCCCCACAGAGGGGCGCGCGTTCCTGCGCCGCGGCTGCTGCCCGAGGCTCCTCGCCGAGGTGCGCTCGCGCTCCGGGCTCCGGGCTCCGGGCGCCCGAGCCGCTCCGCCGCCGCCGCCCGCGCCCCCACCCGGGGGGGCCATGGGCTCGCGCCGCGTCCGCCGCCGCCGATCGCAGGCGCCCGAGCCCCGGGGCGCGGCGGGCAGCGGCCGCTGACGCGGGGCGCCGGCTGCCAACTTCGCGCGCGGAGCGAGCTCGCGGGCGGCATGAAGACGAGCCGCCGCGGCCGAGCGCTCCTGGCCGTGGCCCTGAACCTGCTGGCGCTGCTGTTCGCCACCACCGCCTTCCTCACCACGCACTGGTGCCAGGGCACGCAGCGGGTGCCCAAGCCCGGCTGCGGCCAGGCCGGGCGCACCAGCTGCCCCAACTCGGGCGCCAACGCCACGGCCAACGGCACCGCCGCGGGCGCGGGGCACGGCCCCCCCGGCGGCGCGCTGTACAGCTGGGAGACGGGCGACGACCGCTATCTCTTCAGGCGTTTCCACACCGGCATCTGGTCCTCCTGCGAGGAGGAGCTCGGCGGGCTCGGTGAGTGAGCGGCGGCGCCCTGCGGGCGGCACCCCCGGCCGCGCGGCCCCGGCGGCCCGAGCGCCCCCCGGCCGCCGCTCTCCCCGCCGTTGCCGGGGCTCCGCCGGGCTCGGCCACACGTTCGCGGCGGGGAACGCGCGTGGGGCTGGTCAGGGGGGTAGGATGCTGGTGGTTCGGGGCCGAGCTCCTGCGGTGTCTGAGTGCCCGGCGGCTTTGGGGACATCGCCGCGCCCTGGGGAGGCGCGTCTCCGGGACACACACCCCAGCGGCGGGGCGCAGAGGCGCGCGTTCGTTTCCGCGCCAGAACTCCTCTCCACGGCGCCCCTCCCGCTTCCCTTCGCGGGGCGCGGGGGCACCGCCCGCCCCGTCCCGCCAGGGGGCGCGGGGCAGGACCGTGGCTGAGAGCCGCTCCCCGCGCCGCGGAGCCACAGCGCCAGGAGCCCAGGGAGTCGCTCGGCCACCCCCACCCCCAGCCCGCGCTGAGCCGCTCCGGGACGGGGCTCGGCCGGCGCCAGCGTGCAGAGTTGGGGCCGCCTGGTGGCTTCTGGGCACGGAGCCCCGGGCAGGATGCGGTGGAGGGCAAGGAGGGAGGCCGGACAGCGGGACGGCTGGGCGACGCTCGGACCAGAACCCGGCTGTGTGCGACTTGTTCGAAGGCCGATCAAAGCGCTCGGTTTGCCTCGCACCCAGTCGGTGGGCGGGGGTGAGGGCCCGCGGCAGGCAGAGGGGCCCGGCGCAGGGGCGCTGCCTGACAGCGCTGGGCCAGCCGGCCGGGCCCCACCACCAGTGCCTCGGAGTCCATGCTGCTCCAAGTCCAGGCGTGGCGACTCTCTTGAGTGAACTGACCTTTTCTCCCAAGGTTAAAACTCCGCGGTGCGTGCGTCACTTTTCCCTGTGGACGTGGAATATGTGTGTCCTCACAGGCAGGCCGAGTGGCCATGACCAATAGATTGCCCTGAATAAGTCACTGACCTAACTGATGTGAAGGTCAGAGGGAAGAAGGTGTGAAGTGCCAGGAGGCTGCTCCCCCTGGCTGCTCCCCCTGCTCCACATCTCCCCTGCTTGGCTCCCGCTCAGCTCCAATGGCACTTCATGGGCCATGGGGTGCTCTGGAGAGAAAACCCGGGTCTCCCCCTTTGGGGTGCTCTGGAGAGAAGACCCGGGTACCCCCTTTGGGGTGCTCTGGAGAGAAGACCCGGGTACCCCCTTTGGGGTGCTCTGGAGAGAAGACCTGGGTCTCTCGGCCTTTGTATCTCACCTCCCCTTTTGTCCCCCTCATCACACTTGGCACAACTTGAAATGTTCTGGGGCCTGCATTTGGTCCCTAGCCTCTTGTCCCCTGTTCTCATGGGATGTCCCCCTGTGAGGCCAGTGCCAGACGCCATCTTGGTCACTGCTGTCCCCAGCCTGTGGGTAGTGTCCAGTCACAGTAGGTATTCCATATCTACTTGTAAGGTAATGTTGGCAGAGGCCTCAGAATGAAGTTTCTTGGGGTGCTGCCTGCTCCGTCTTGCCTCTGGGGGTGAACTCTTCTGCAACCACCTGCGTGCACTGCTGGCTTTTTGCTAGAGATACTCAGTGTCTGCGTAGGGTCCCTCTCCCCCTCCCCGACCAGTTCCACCCCTCAGACTCATTCCTGGTGTACACTCACATCTTGAATTTTTTTACATACCGTAATGATTTATTTTATTGTTTTTGGCAGAGAGACAGAGACAGAGAGACAGAGAGAGAAGGGGGAGGGCTCAGAGCAGTCTCTATAGTTGTACATCATCAGTTTTTCATGTGGTTTCATTCCACACAGGTGGGCGGGGGCTGCATAGGGTGGGAACCCTGCCTGGGGGCCTCCCATATGGGAAGCACACCCCAGTTCAGCATATGGGTCTGCACCAGCTGGGGCCGGGATTTGATCCTCGGACCCGGGGGCTGCAAAGCGAGGGCTCAAACCGCTGAGCCATCCCGGCTTGCCCCAATCTTGTATTTTCACTCTAGGATGTAATAAAAAAAAAAAAATTAACCTCAAAAGGCATGTTGGCTAAAATCCTCTGCTTTCCACTCAGTCCAACCCTATCCTCTCGCACGGAGGCCTCGCAGTGGCTTGTCCTTGGCTGCACCCTTGTGACAGAGATCCCCACACACCTTTATCCAAGCTCAGGAAGAGGTTTCAAAGGTTTGGGCGGCCCTGCCCCTGGACTCTCCTCCTCCCACCAAGCGCCTCCTTGGAGAGACGCAGGCCCCTACACAGCGCTGTGGCTCTGCCCTCACCTCCATGGCGTGTCCTGGCCCTTGCTGGCCAGCTGAGCCTCGTCATTGGTTGAGGTCCCTCCTGGCTGGTCCCTGAAGGTCACAGTCCGAACTCTTACAGCTGTTTCCCTTTCGCTCATCCATGTAGGTCATTCAGGGCTTGATTGACACAAGAGGTTTCAGCCTGAGCATTAAAAAAAAATTATTAATTGAAAAACAAAGTTAGCATGCATTTTTCCAGCGCTTAATGTGCTCCAGGCCCGATTAACCACTCACCTCCCAGATCTTACTGAGTCCTTGCCAACACCCTTGAGGTGGGCACGTCTACTGTGCCCATTTTTCAGATGAGGAATTTGAGGCTCATGGAGGTTTGTGTCAGGCCTCACAGCTGGTGAGGGGGCCTGCATTGTCTTCTGGTACAGAAAGGCATCAGGGTGAGGTGGTGGGGGAAGAGGGTGGGGGAATTGGGGGCGGGGGGAGGGGGTGCTTTGGCAGGTCCAGCCTAAGACCCTCTACTTCCAGTCCTCTGTTAGTAAAACCATGGATCGTTAGTTTATTGAAACAATAAAACAAAACCTGGTTTTCTCTTTCCTCTTGAACACTTGTTGGCTAAAGAGGGCCCCTCCCAGAAAATCACAATTTTGCTCCCTGGGCGCTTGGAAAATAGTTATCAGCCTGTCAGTGCTGGTGAGGGATTTGGAGGGTCTGCGCCAACTTGGACGGTTTCCCGGGCTGATGCGCCAGAGCCGAAATCCTGCCCCTCACCGCCGTGGTCCAGAAAGGGCTGCAGAAGTACCTGGCCTCAAACTTTTGTTGCTATGACAACCTTTCTTCTGGGTTCTGTGACCATTTTTAAATTTATTTTTTACTTGGAGAGGAAAAAATGCCCCAACAAACCCTGCAAATCTTGCCTTCCCCTCCCCCCACCCCTGAGCACATCGAAGACCAACTTCCTTCCCTCCTGCCCGTGAAACGACACCTTCACCGCATGAAAACACCAGTCATGAAATCCTCACCTCTCTGTGAGAAGCCGCTGCTAAACGCTCCTTCCTCTTAAACACGTGTCTGGTCATTTCTGTGCTCAGAAAAACCTCTCTCCACTCTGGGCGGCCACAGGGAAATCTAATAAGCACCCCCTTAATCTACAGCCTTCACAGAGAAAACTGCAGCCTTGCCCTAAACAGACACGATTTCACCAGGCCCAGGACAAGGGCACCGCTTCTCCTTCCTCCGGGAAGGAGCCAGCAGAAAGGAAGGGAGTGTGGCCGCCCTGGTTACCCGGGCCCTTCATGCAGATGGGAAGGCTCTCCGGATTGAATGCGCGGAAGCGCTGCGTGGGCACAGGCACAGACACAGGCCGTCGGGGCGCGCACAAGAGTAAAGGCCTGGAGGAGGGAACGCGGAGGTCTGGGGCGGGGCGGCTGCGAGGGGGGTGCCCACTGGGAGCACAGGTGGTGGGACTTGGTCCTGAGGACAGAAACTCGGAAGGTAATGGGGTGCCAGGGTTGAGGGCTTCTGAGGACGGCTGGAGGGAGGGAGGATGGGGGTGGCGCTTGGGAAGCAGGAGGGGGCTGCTGGGTGCTGACCCTTCCCTAGACCCACTCTCTGCCCTGTGAAGGCTGGGCCGGTCTCCAGTCTAAGGCCGGGCTCTGAGCCTTTCTGAGCAGTGTGGTTTTTGCAAGAGTCTTGGAGCACTTAGCACCTGTCCCGGGTGGAGGGTCAGTGAAATAGGGGAGTCCCAGCCGGTTGTACAGTGCGCCTGCCACCCCCACGCACCGCCCTGTCTGAGCCACGCACGTGTGTCCCGTGCACTTCGCTGCGGCCTCCCGCTTCTGCCGTGGCTCCCGGCTTCCCCGCCCAGTCTGCTGTCCACCCAGCGCCCGCTTGTGCCGCCCCTTCGATGGCCGCTTCTTTAGCCTCAAAGCCAGGACATCCCCTGTGTGACGGCAGCCCCCAAGCAGGTCTGCTTCTCCTCCACTGCCCCCCAAGCCCCGTGGACACTGACTCCTGCCACACTGACCCCAGCACCAGCCCCTTTCCCCTGATTACCACAAGACTATTTCTAGAACCTTCTTTAAGTCAGGGCTGTGCTCTCTCCAAGCACCCAAATCAAAATTGACCTCCCTACACAGTTCCTTCCTACTTGATTTTTCTTCAGATCCCAGCTGCCCCCATGCCTTTCTTGCTTCCCTTTTCTACAGAAAATCCCAGCTTTTCTGCCTGCTCCTTTAAAGGGCGCAGCTATGTTTGCACACGCACGAGGACGTGCGGGGTGTTCCCCAACCAGGAGCCTTCTAGTGCTTGGGAGTGTGCTGGTGTGATATCAGACAGGCTTCGTGCGAGGTGTGTCTGGAGGGTGAAGATTCCGACTTTGAAAGGTGTGGCTCTAAGCCCCTGACAAGTGTTACCTCCTCCCATCCCCATAACAGTTCTATGAGGTAGGTGGCATGGTTATGCCTATTTTCCAGATGAGAAAACTGAGGCACAGAGAGGTGAAGTGACTTGCCCAGCACACAGCTTCTGCATGGCAGAGTTGGGGTAAAGACAGAAGACTGCAGAGCTCCAGAGCCTGCCGTGCTGTGCTGCAGCCCATCCCTACCACCCCACCCCTACCACCCAGAGTCCTTCATGTTCCCCGGCTCCCCGGCTCCCCAGATAGGCCCTGTGGGGAGCAGCCCTGCACCAGGAGCCGGGGGCCTGAGGTTCAGGTCCAAACTCCGGTGCCAGCTTGCGAGCGACTTTGGATAAGTCCCATCCCCCGTCTCTCTGGCCTTTCCCCCTCATGTGTAAAATTAGGATTTGGTTTTTTATTTGTGGTCTGGATGATTGAGGTGGCAGAGCGCCCCTTGAGCACAGACATCACAGGGGACACCCCGTCTAGGAACCAGCCCCATGCCATCCCTCACCTGCCGCGTGGCGTCTGGGCCTGTTTCCTCGGCTGGGACGGGGGAGGATGGTGTCTGTCTCAGGACAGCACAGCGTTGATGGGGCTAATGCAGATCACTCAGGCGTTCGGCTGGCACACGGCGCTGGGCTGAGGTCTGACCCCTGTGGCCTGCCAAGCAGATCTGAGCTGGCTGCTTCGTTTTGCTTGGCCCTGCAGTGTTTACAGTGTCTTTGAATAAGTTGCCAACATTATAAGGTTGACACACTTCACAGGAACATTTGGATTTGTGGTTTTTCTCAAAAAACTAGCCGACCTTCCATTACTGGGCCCAGGTTCCTATGGAGGTGGCAGCTGCCCCACCGGAGCCCACAGTCTGCCCTTGCCCATCCCTCCTCCTCACTAGGTGACTTGCCACCTTCGAGGGACTCAGGTTCCCAGCCTTGGAGTCAGACCACTTCCCTCTTCTCTGCAGGACTCAGTCAGTCACAGCCAACTGTCTTCTAGTGCCTGCGGGCCTGGGTGATCCCTTAGCCCTGCCCCAGTGGCTCTGCCCCTGCCCTACCAGCCTCCTTGCTGGTCCTTGAACAGGCCAAGACCCCTCAGCCTCAGGGCCTTTGCACGGCTGTTCCTACTGTCTTGGATGCATATCTGCGAGGTGCCCTCCCTTCTCAGGCAGGTCTCTGCTCATGGGTGCTCTTCTCAGTGAGGCCTTCCCGGGCCACGCTGTCTAAACCAGAGAACTCACACCCCTCAGCATCTCCCTCTCCCGCCCTCTTCCCCTCGTCACTCTTGTCTCACCTCTACATGTCACACTCATCGAACTTCTTCAGTGCCTCTCTCCTGCTCCAGTGCTCGCGCCTTGGGACAGGCCTTGGTCCGTTTCACGTGATGCCGCCTCCTGGAGCCTCGTCGAGCAGGCACCCAGTTAGGGTTCACTGACAGTCTGGGGGATGCATCCGGGATTCTGGGAACTTCTCAGGCCCGTGTGTGGCCAGAGGCCAGGATCTGTGCTCTGTGCCTGTCACCCCTGTGCGCTTGTCACGTGTTCCTGCTTCCATCCTCCCTCTCCTGTTCTGCTCCCAGGAGGAATGTTCACTGGGATGCTGCTGTGAGGAGCTGAAGGGGTGCACTGTCCTCATCCCCTGTTTAAATTCTGGGGTACCAGACTCGGAGCCATCTTTTGGGCCTGCTACAACCTCTGTGTGGCCTGCAGGACTGTGCTGGGTAAGCTCTTTTGGTCCCAAGTGACAGAAGCAGACTTGAACCCAAATAAGAGTAAAGGGGCATCTAGGCAAAGGTGAAATCACCAGACCTTGGAGGCCAGAGCCAGACCCCCCTGGGCTCCTGGGGGCTGAGGTTGACGGGCCCTCCCGCAGGTCTAGAGCCACCAACTAAAATCCCATAGGGACCAGACGCGAAGCCCAAGAGAGGGCTATAAACAAGGAGTGGTAGGGTGACTATATCTCAGCATGCGGGCCACATGCAGCCAAGTTGTCCATTTTGTGAAAACTCCAGGGTTTTTATATGAAATCTTTTTTTTTTTTTTTTAAGACTTATTTTATTGTTTTTGACAGAGAGAGACAGAGAAGGGGGAGAGGCCAGAGCAGTCTCCATAGTTGTACGTCATCCATTTTTGACATGGTTTCATTCCACACAGGTGGGTGGGTGGCTTCCAGGGTAGGAACAGGGCCAGGGGCCTCCCTCATGGGAGGCACGCCCCGTGAGCTGGGGGGCCGAACCGGGTCCTCCCACATGGGAAGCTCGCCCCATTGAGAACAGAGCTGGGGACCTCCCACATGGGAAGCACACCCCAGTTCAGCATATGGATCCGCATGGGCCGGGGCCGGGACTCGATCCCAGCTTCCCCTATATGAAATCTTTTGATGGTTAAAATTTGGCAACTAATTCAATTAAAAATAAGAGGCTGCCAATTTGCAGCTTCTGGGTCAGAGGCCTGCCGGTAACAGTTCCAGTCCCAGCCCCCAGTTTCTAGGTCTGTTGGTTCACAGCCTTGAGGGAGAATCTGACTGGCCTGCAAGGGCAGGTGGCCGCTGGCATCTGACGTGCTGTTCTCGGCGTGGGCGGGTGGGACTACACATCCCAGTCCTGTGGATTGAAGGGAGCAGATGTTTGTGGCGCTGAGGGGTCGGACTGGGGTGTGGGCAGACCTCCCCAAAGGGTCTGATTCTGTTAGACAGGACTCACTGCAAGCGAGAGAAACTCACTTTCAATGTGCTTAAGCCCAAAAGGGAAGTTGTGGTCACTCCCAATGGGAAGTCTGCTAAGAGAAGTCCGGGCTGTGGCGTGGCTGGATCAGGCGGTGCTGGTGGGAGCTTGTCTCTTTGTAGCACTTGGCTCTGTCTCCTTCTGGATTAGCATCATGCTCAGTGGACTGTCCCTCTGTGATTGTCCTTGAAAGCTTTGAGGACACCTCCTGTCCTAGTAACTTCAGTGTAAAAGAGAGAACCTCTTCACCAAGGTTCCAACAAGTCCCAGAGTTGATTCTCCCTGGACCAACTAGGATGATGTTCCCACCCCCAACCTATGAGTGTGGCCCAAGGGGATGGATTGTGTTGATTGGCCAGGCCTTGGTCACATGGCCACCTCAGGACAGGTGAGGAGGCAGCTCCCTCTAAACCATGCAGCTGAGAGTGGAGAAGGGTCTGCCACAATTATGCTGCAAAAACCTCATTGGCGTGTGGCTGCAAATATTGACTCAGCTCAAGCATTAGTGGGTCACCAGGTTTCTCTGGTCTAGGTCACTCACAGGTGTGATGGTTGCTGGCTGGTGACTGCAGTGAGGGAGGCCATCGGGCCTAGACAGGCTAGTGACAGAGATGTGACAGCCCGCACAAGCCAAACTGTGCAAGCACTTTTCAAGGCCCTGCTTACATCCCGCTGGCCCAAACTAGCCCGGTGGCTGAGCCCAGCCGCAGTATGGGAGGGCCCTGCAGCGCTCCAATGGCCAAGGCCATGAACGTGGGCAAGGGTGAAGGGCTGGGGCCACGGACGGCGTCTCAAAATTGGGGGCTGGTCCCAGTCAAAGGGACAGTAGATGCTGGTCAGGCAAGAGCCACAGATGTCCCCACCTGCAAAAGGTAGTGATGGAGTCACCCCCTGCCTAATTCCGCTCAGCCAAGACACTGCAGCTGTGCTGGACTTCCGGGTTCTTAGCTGTTGGGGCCCTGGGGTCTCTGTGATGCTGGGATGAAGGCAGGAGCCTTCCCCGCAGAGAAGTGCATCCCCTAAACACAGTAAGAGGCCCGGCCCTGAGGCCCGGCCCTGAGGCCACGTCGGGCTGAGAATCGCTGCTCCATGGGGTGTTTCCCGGATGTTTCCAAGCCCCCGAATCCAGGGCCTCAGGGCCTTGCCCTTGGACCTTCTGCTGGATGGATCTGGGACGAGGCCCAGGAACCTGTACTTCTAACCAGCTCCCCAGAGGTTTCCAAAGCACAACCAGGCATGGGCACCAGTGGTCCAGCCCAGCGCTGTCGTTTTGCACCTGGGGGGTGGATTGGGGCAGGGCCGCGGCTGCCATCCTGGGACGTCTGGTCATTCCATGGAATGTGCATGTCACCTGGGAAATGCTCACAACAAAAGGAACCATTGAGGGCTGCCAGGGGCCCAGGTGGTGTGTGTGTGTGTTGGGGGGATGGGAGGGAGGTGAGGGGCAGGAGCAGACAGCAGAGCGAAGAGGTCCTCCCGGCCTGTGGGGGGCGTTCAGGAGGGGAAGCCCGGGGCTCCTGGCTCCCTGGGTCTGGTCAGAGACGAGGGGGTTGAGCCCTACGCAGACTGAATGGCTGTCAGGGATCCCAAGGAAGATGTGCTCTGGGCAGGATGCTGGTAGAGACAGTGGTTTAAAGGTTTATTATTTTTTTTATTGTTTTTTGACAGAGAGAGAGAGAGACAGACAGAGAGAAATAGAGAGAAGGGGGAGGGCCCAGAGCAGTCTCCATAGTTAACAGCATTCGTTTTCCATATAGTTTCACTCCACAGGTGGGCGCGGGGCTGCGCAGGGCAGGAACTGGGCCGGGAGCCTCCCACATAGGTCCCGGCAAGAACTGAACTGGGAGCACACCCCAGGTCAGCATGTGGGTCCTCATGGGCCGGGGCCGGGATTCGATCCTCGGTCCTCGGGGCTTCAAAGCGAGCGCTTCACCCGCTGAGCCATCCCGGCTTCCCCAAGACAGTGGTTTAGAACAGAGCAAGTGGAAGCTTTTCCTCTTCTGTGTTTCCAGAGGAAATGCAGTTCTAGATTCCTTGTCAGAGAAGTGGGAGTAAGCGGAGAAGCCAGCGCTTGGAGCGGCTCCTGCCTGTGATTGCTGGTTGCTTTCCATCTACTTAACTGGGAGCATGGAACTCTGTCCAGAAACAGTCCATTGGCTCCAAACATGGACACAGTAGAACTAATGCCCATCATTGGATTCTAGCTGGCTGGTGACTTTGGCTAGGTGTGAGAGGTGGCCTGGCCACAAGCTGCCCATGCTGAGGCTGCCTCCTTGTCACTTTTGGGTCACTTGGCTGTAGGAGGCAGGGTCTCCTAGAGGCTGCGCCCTTCCCTGCTGGTGTGTTTGTGCTCCCGCTTCTGGAACAGAGCTGGGCCCTGTAGATCAGAGAAGGCAGCCAGGATGGGGGAGAGAAGGAGGCACACGGACATTGTGAGGAGTGAGAGACATGAAGGACAGAGACACCAAGAATCTCAGGGGGACCCTGAGATTAGCCGAACTAGAAGGGAGGTAGGAAAAGAGGAGAGACAGGGAAAGGAGGCAGAGAGAGTGGAGAGAGGCAGAGAGAGATTCACAGAGACAAAGGGATACAGATGAAGAGACAGAGAGAAAGAAAACACACGCATCTGCACACACATACATGCACACATATTAAGGTGACCAGATTTTAACATTGGTAAAGCGGGACACCATTGACCGGGGGGGTGGGGGGTGTTCTTGATGAAAAATTTGGTCTATCTCCCGCCGTTCTTTCCAAAAATTGGGACTTCTTTAAAACGCCGCGGGACACGGGACAAATTGTTAAAAACCGGGACTGTCCTGCCAAAAGCGCGACGTCTGGTCACCTTAACACATATGTGCTCAATCACACACACATGCACACACATGCACACACATGCACACACATGCACGCGCGCAGGGAGACAGCGGCTCTGGGGAGCTGGAGAGGAGAGGCGAGTGAGGGGAGGTGGCCGGGAGCCCACGGGCCCTTTGGCACGGCTCTTCTGTAGGAGGGCTGGGGCCCCCGCAGGGCGCACGGAAGCAGCTCTGCCTCCTGCCGGCCTCAGGGCCTCAGTCCTTGGCCAGGGGCAGGTGAGGGAGGTGGGCTGGACCCTTCACGCTCCTCCCTCCATCCCCCACATTGGTGGCAGTGGGGTGAGCTGGAGTCATTCAGGCAAGAGGTGGTGCTGGCTCACCAGGGTGGTGGAGACAGGGTGACAAATGGCTGGACTCTGGATATGTTTGTCAAGGAGCCAATAGGATTTGCTGAGATTGAGTGGTGTGTACACATGTATGTATGTGTGTGTGTTAGAGAGAGACAGAGAGAAATGACTAAGGTTTCTGCCTAAGAAGCTGTAAGGGTGGCGCTGTCCTGGTCCTTTGCTGAGACGGGTGGAGGAGGGCAGGGTTAGGGTGTGGGAGACACTCATGCTGTCACCAGTCTTCCCCATGCTCTGTTTTCTAGGCACACAGTGGGAACGCGGTTTGGTGACAGAAGTGCTTCAGCTCATCACAGCTCACGAGCCCCTCTGTAAACTGTCCCACGGTGTTTTTATTAATCACCCACAGTCTACGTGAACTCAGTATGTGGCAGGCAGCTTCTCTGTCGCCTCTGGGGCGCACGTGTGGGGACTGCATTCCCCTCTGTCCGGGCCTGCTTGCCGTCACCCTCCCCCCCATCTCTGGGCCTGTCTCTACCCTGCTTTCTGTATTGAAGGGGCCGGTTCTGGAAGTGGGAGGGGAGGCTTACATCCCTGCTCCTGCCTGTCCCCCCAGCGCTCTCGCCTTGGGAGAGATCTTCCTGCAGAAGCACAGAGGGAGGGACCCCCTCCCTAGAACAGAGTCGGGTGGTGTAGACTCAAGTCTTAGTGTCTCCACTGGGTTGATAGCTCCACATGGAGGTCTAATGACACCTCAAACAAACAAGTCCCAAACCAGCCACGACAGACCGGGCCGTGACACTGTACCTGCAAATCTGGGAGGCTTCCCACAACACTGTCCTCCTCAGGGACCCAGATAAGAGGCTCCGTTGCTGGGTTTCCTGGGCCGCTGGGCAGAAAGGGGATGAGCTTCTACCCTTGCCATTTGACTTGCATGTCCAATGGTCACAGCTAACGTTCTCAGGGGCTGGAGAACCGCTTTCCTACGGTGTGTCTAGAAAACAGACAGCAGGGAAGACTGCCGACAGCATGAATGTCTCCCACACTCTAATCCTGCCTTCTCACTCCGTCTCAACGGCGATGAAGGACAGCGCCATCTTTCTAGCCTCTTAGGGAAAAACCTGGGAGTCACCTAACTTCCTTCTCTCTCTCTGTCTCTCACACACCACATGCGTGCATGTGTGTATACCATTTCATCCATCAGCAAATCCTATTGGCTCCTTGAAAAACATATCCAGAGTCCAGCCATTTGCCACCCTGTCCTCCACCACCCTGGTCTGACTCCAGCTCACCCCTCACTGGTCTTCCTGCCCCAACTTGTCCCCCATCCCCCACCAGTTTGCTGAGGGACCCTACTATACATTGGATTGCTCTCACCTCAAAAGTCATCCCAGGGGTGACAAGACCCTACATAATCTGTCCTGGTTGTCCCTCTGCCTCATCTCACTACACTCTTCCTTGCTTCCTCTGCCCCACTGTCCCCTGGGCTTTTGCCAGAACACTCTTAGATGCGTTCCTGCCGCAGGGCCTTTGCACTTGTAGTGCCCTCAGCCTCTTTCCTCACATTTCTGCTCTTGTTAGTTTTCATGAACACCTACTATGTGCCAGGTTTTTGTGTGCGTGTAGGGATTATTGCAGGAAATAAGACCTAAACATTTCTAATGTCATGGAGGTTACATTGTTGAGCATGAAGACAGACAGCAAGAGGTAGAGGCTGTTTATTGATTCATACATTTCACCTAGATTTATTGAGCCCCTACTGAGGCCACTGTGGGTTCAGTGGTGGACAAAACAAAGGCTGTCTTGTCATGAGCTGACATTCCGGAGGGGACAGACAGTGAGAACAGGCTTATCGCTCACCGTGGCTCCCAGGGCACCAGGTTGACCCTGGGACTTAGGGGTCAGGGAAGCAGTTGGACACCCTGAGGGGCTGAAGGCTAACAGACCACTTCTGCTTCTTCCTTGCATACGCAGGTCACACCTCTGATTTTTCAAGCCTGCTTTTCATTTCTTCTCTAATGGGAGGGAGAATTTTTGAGATGGTTGTCTTTCCATCTATGAACGCTCGTCTTCTGGCCAACTTGTTCTGGACTTCCAAGCATTTTCCAGGACCGTTTCTTCCATCTTGAAAGGTTTATCCTCCTTTGTAGTAAGAGATTATTTGGAAGGATTTTCTGGAAGCTCTCTTGTCTTTGGTCTTCATTCATTTAGTACATTTATTTATTTGTTTATTTATTTATTTTTTTAATGATTTATTTTATTGTTTTTGACAGAGATAGATAGAGACAGAGAGAGAAGGGGGAGGGCCCAGAGCAGTCTCCATAGTTGTACATCATGCGTTTTTGACATGGTTTCATTCCACACAGGTGGGCAGGGGCCTCTCAGGGTGGGAACTAGGCTGGGGCACCCCGCATGGGAGGTGCGCCCCCTTGAGCCAAGGGCCAAGTTGGCGGGGGCAAGAACTCAACTGGTGACCTCCCGCATGGGAAGCACACCCCAGTTCAGCATATAGGTCTGTATGGGCCAGGGCTGGGATTCGATTCTTGGACCCCAGGCCTGCAATGTGAGCACTTAACCTGCTGAGTCATTCCGGCTTCCCCTAGAGTATTTGATAGAATGCCAGGGAAACTGTTTTGAAGGGGTAACATTTGAATGGAGACCCAAATGACCAGAAGGAGGCAGCCATGCAGAGTTCTGGGGGAGGTGGAGCATTCTAGGCAAAATAAATTTATCCTTGGTGATTGATTAGTCACCTCAGTGTTCTACTTCTTGAGTCAATTTTTAGTGAGTCATGTTTTCTCAGAAAATAATTTATGCACCAAATTTCAAAGTTATTTGCATAAAAGTTAGCATAGTATTTTCTATTAAAAAATACTTTATTGTTTTGAGAGGTGAGAGAGAGCGAGAGACAGAGAGACAGAGAGAATGGGGAGGGCCCAGAGCAGTCTCCATAGTTGTACATCATAGTTGTACATCATGTGGTTTCATTCCACACAGGTGGATGCAGGGCCTAGTGGGGTGGGAACCAAACCGGGGGCCTCCCTCATGGGAAGCAAGAACGTTTGCCACTGAGCCACCCCAGCGGCTATCAGTTGCACCACAGTTCAGCATAAGGGTTTGCACGGGCTGGGACTGAGAATCGAACCCCAGATCTCACAATTAAGGGGCAAGCACTCAACAGCTGAGCTATCCAGCATCCTGTAGCATAGCATTTTCTTATGATTAAAAGAAAAAAATTATTTGATTATTATTATTATTTTTTTTAACTTCTAATTCTGTGTATTTGTGCTTTTTCTTTCTTCCTCTTGATTTCTCTGGCTCAAATCTGCTGAAGGTGATATGAACCCTGGTGAAAATTGCTTTTTAGATGCTCTGGAAATTGCAGACAGGCTTGAAATCTTTACATGGGATCTCTCCTGAGCTGCCACACCCTATGGTTGGAGGTCCTGGTGATTTGTTTCATCTTTCTCCCTCTTTTATTTTAGTTTAAATCTTGCCAGCTTTGCTGTTTTATTCCCCTTCCCACACCCCTTTTTTAAAGAGTCATTACTTTTGTATTTATCAATTCTGTTTAAGTTTTCTAATACATCCTTGCTTTCATTTGGCTTACATTTTTGGTTTGTTTTGCTAGTGTGTTCAGATATTTGAGTTGAAAACTTTGTTTCCATAGCTAAAAAATAAACAATAAATAAAGAATGCATTTAATGCTATGCGTTTGCCTCTGATCACCACTTTGGCTATATCCTGTGAATTTCAAAATGCAGTGCTTTCTTTGAAATGATTTTCTAAAAACTATAATTACAATTTTGTTCCTAACAGTTCTGAAATATCATGTTTGTTTCTTCGTTGATCCAAAAATAACTTAGTAGAGCATTTAAAAATTTCCCAGTGCTTTGTCTTCTTTGCTTAAACTTTTGTTACTAATTTTTAGTTTTACTGAATGACAGAGAAGGTGGCCTATAGAGTTTCTGCTTCATAATTTTTCAGGTAAATGTTTTATTTAAAAAAGGAGGCATTTCTCTGTATGTAAAGTAAAGCAGCTAGATAGTATTATCTGAGAATTATCTCGTTATTTGTTTTTCTTTGCTTTCTTTATCTGCCAAAACTGGATGAGGTAGATCAAAGTCTTTCTCTTCAGTAGAATTCTTTCCACTTTTATTGTGTTTCTGATAGTTTTTGTTTTTATAAAACTTCATTTTATGTAATTTATCACAAAAAGATTTGTGACAGTTATATTTTTCACTGTGCAATTGTGGATTTTATTGTTGTCAACATGATATGACTATTTTCCCTTAGTGAATGCTTTTGGCTTTCTATTTTTTTTTATATTTGAATATTCCTATCCCTGCTTTCTTTTGTTTGTATTTCCTTGATGGGTATTTCTAGCCTTTTTATTTTATCTTTTCCATGTCTTTCTGTTAAGTGCACATCGGATAAAAACAGAATAGTTAGATTCTGTCTTTTGGTACAACCTGAGGGTCTTAACCAAGTAACATTTATTTCTAAAATAAATAAATTTGATCGCATGTCTCTATTTTTGTTGAATGCTTTCAAGTCTTTATTCCTTTTTCTTTGAACATTTTCTTTGTTTTTATCTTTTACTATATGAAGTAGGTTTTGTTTCTCTTTTCTTTACTAATGATTTAAAAATTATGCACACTGCTCTTAATTCTGTTTTTAATACTTGGACTTTTGTTCCTCTAATAATTCTGAAGAGTAGTATTACAGTAGTGTATCTTTCCTGGTAAGATGAGGAGATTAGATTTTCTTACTCATATTTGTAACAACAACTGCCACTCGATCCCTTCTTTTTTTAAAAAGGATTGATTTTATTGTTTTTGACCGAGACAGAGAGAGAGACAGAGAGAAGGGAGAGGGCCCAGAGCTGTCTCCATAGCTGTATGTCATCAGTTTTTGACATGGTTTCATTCTGCACAGGTGGGCGGGGGCTGTGCAGGTTGGGGGCGGGGCCAGGGGCCTCCCACAGGGGAAGCTCACCCTGGTGAGAACTGAACTGGGGGCCACACCCAAGTTCGGCATATGGGTCTGCACGGGCCGGGGCCGGGATTCGATCCTCGGTCCCCAGGGCTGCAAAGTGAGCGCTCAACCCTCTGAGCCATCCTGGCTTCCCCACTGGATTCCTTTTTCACTGGTTGTGGTGCTAATTGCAAGTCCCTTTACCTCACTGTTCCCTGATTTTATTCAGAGCTTGGTTAGCTTTGAATGCTAGATGGGATGGTGCATGTGCTGCATACCCGCTGTATGCCAAACCCTGTGCTAGAAGCTGGGGGTGCAGGCATGAGGGGATGGCTAGGTAGGTTCCTGCCCTCATGGAACTTCTAGTTGTGTGACGTGTGTGCATGCTCATGTGTGGTCAGCTGGGAGTGTGCGAATAATACACAAGGAAGCGAACCCATTCCCTTCTGAGGAGGGACCTCTAAGTGAGACTTGGAGAGTGAGAAGTGGATCCCCCACAGTCAGAGAAAATGACATGTGCAGGCTTTGTGCGTGGAGAGTTCAGTGAGCAGGAAGAACGGAGAGGGGGCGGATGTGGCTGAAGTGTGGTGAGCCCCATAGAGGGGGTGGGGGGGGTGAAGAGGGAGAGGGAGCAGAGACAAGAGCAGGGCTGTGGACTCATGTACAACATCCACTTCTTAGCTCTTGTTTATCCAAGAACAGCTCTTTGTGGCCTTAGGACATGAATGACCATGGCTGGGCATGGAATCCACAGTCTTCAACCTTTCCCCGCGGCAGCCAGTGGGCATCACTCTATGTGTCTGGCATCTAGTGCTGGGGAAGGAATGTCTGAAGTCAGCCTAACTTTTCCTTTGTATAATGCCTGAATTCTTTTCTAAATATTAATTTAAAAAGATTTTTGTTAAAATAGAGCGAATATACAATAGTCTATTCGTTTCAGATGTGCACAGTAGTTTTCACCATTTATGTACCTGGAGAGCTGGTCACCGTGGTGAGTGCAGCCACCATCGGACACCGCCCCACACTGTCACAGTGCTGCTGACTGTGTGGCCCATGCTGTTCATCATGGCCCCGTGACTTACTTGTTTCATACCTGGAAATTGGAACCTCTTATTCTCTTTCACCTTCTCTGCTTTAAAAAATTTTCAATTACAGTTGGCATTCAATATTATTTTATATTAGTTTCAAGTGTATAGCATGGTGGTTACACATTTATATAATTTAAGAAGTGATCCCCTGACTAGTCTAGTATCCACCTGGAACTATACGTAGTTTTTACCATAGCAGTGACTTATATTTCCTATGCTTTACTTTACATCCTCATGGCTATTTAAAAAAAAAATTTTATTTTATTGTTTTTGACAGAGACAGAGAGAGACAGAGAGAAGGGGGAGGGCCCAGAGCAGTCTCCATAGTTGAACTTCATTAGTTTTCGATGTGGTTTTGTTTCACATAGGTGGGTCGGGTCCGCACAGGGTGGAAACTGGGCTGGGGACCTCCAGCATGGGAGGCACATCCCCTCAAGCCAGGGGCTAAACCGGGGGCGGGGGCGAGAACTGAACTGGGGGCCTCCAATATGGGAAGCACACCCCAGTTCAGCATATGGGTCCACACGGGCCGGGGCCGGGACCCAATCCTCGGTCTCCAGGGCTGCAAATTGAGCGCTTAACCCGCTGATCCATCCTGGCTTCCCCTCCTCATGACTATTTTGTAACTACAAATTTGTACTTCTTAATCACGTCACCTTTTTCACCCTGCCCCCCAACCCCACCCATTTTTCACCCCAACAAATCTAGCACCCATCTGATACCATACGTAGTTACGGTATTGCAAAATTATTGACTGTATTTCTTATGCTATATCCTGTAGCCCCATGACTACTGTGTAACAACCAGTTTGTACTTCTTAATCCCTTCCCCTTTTTCACTCACCCCCAAGTCCCCTTCCATCTGGCAACCATCAAAATGTTCTCTGTAGCTATGCACTTGCTTCTGTTTTGTTGACGTTGTTCTTTAGCTTCCACATATAAGTGAAATCACATTGCTCTTGTCTTTCTCTGTCTGACACTCCACTCAGCACAGTACCCTCCAGGTCCATCCATGCTGCTGCAGGTGGCAAGAGCCCGTTCCCTTCCATGGATGAGCAGTGTTCCATTATATATGCACCACCTCCTCTTTATCCACTTATTCATTGATAGACACCCAAGCTGCTTCCACAGCCTGGCCTTTGTAAACAATGCTGCAATGAACATGTGGATACACATGACCCCTTGAAGTAGCATTTTGGGTTTCTTCAGTTGAATGCCCAGAAATGGGATTACTGACTCCTTCTTTGTTTCTTGTTATAGCCTTTGTTTTAAAGTCTATTTTGCCTGGTATAAGTATTGCTACCTCAGCTTTTCTTTTTGTTTCCATTTTCATGAAATATCTTTTTCCATCCCTTCACTTTCAGTCTGCTTGTGTCTTTCAATGTGAAGTGTCTCTTGTTATTCTTATCCCTATCTTTTGATTAGAGCATTTAATCCATTTACATTTTAAATAATTGTTGATAGATATGTAGTTAGTGCCATTTAATTATTCATGATTTTTATTTTATTATATATTTTTTTAAAAGACCCCTCTCTTCCCAGTTTTCAATGGCATTTCTTTTTTTTTACATTTTTATTTATTTATTTATTTATTTATTTATTTATTTATTTATTTTTGACAGAGAGAGAGAGAGAGAGAGAGAGAGAGAGAGAGAGAGAGAGATACAGAGATACAGAGACAGAGAGAGAACTGAACCAGGGGAGCTCCCAGTTCAGCATATGGTTCCGCACGGGCCGGGGCCGGGATTCGATCCCTGGTCCCCGGCGCTGCAAAGTGAGCGCCTAACCCACTGAGCCATACCGGCTTCCCCAATTTTATTTTATTTTTTTAAGAAGTACCACTAAGATTTCTTGTAATTCTGGTTTGGTGGTAATGAACTCCTTTAGCTTTTCCTGGTCTGGGAAGTTTTTTATCTATCCTTTGATTCTAAATGAAAGCTTTGCTGGGTAAAGTAATCTTGGTTGTAGGTCCTTGTTTTCATCACTTTAACTATTTTGTGCCATTCCCTTTGGCCTGAAAAGTTTCCTTTGAGAAATCAGCGGATAGTCTTATGGGAGTTCCCTTGTAGGTAACTAACTGCTTTTCTCTTGCTGCTTTTAAGGTTCTTTCTTTGTCTTCAACCTTTGGCATTTAAATTATGATGTGCTTTTGTTTGGGCCTATTTTGTTTCATTTTGGTTGGGACTCTGTGCTTCCTGAGCTTGTATATCTATTTCCTTCACCTGGTTAGGGAAGTTTTCAGTCATTATTTCTTTAAATAGGCTTTCAATTTCTTGCTCTCTCTCGTCTTCTGGCACCCTTATAATGTGAATGTTGGTACACTTGATGTTGTCCCAGAGTTCTCTTACACTATCCTCACTTTTTTGGATTCTTTTTTTCTGTCTGATTAGAAGTTTTCTGCTACCTTATTTTCTAAATTGCTGATTTGATCCTCTGCTTCATCTAATCTCTATTGATTCCCTATAATCTCTTTTTCATTTCAATCCTTGTATTTTTTTATTTTTAAAACATTTTTAAATTTTAAAGAAATTATTAGTTTCAGGTGCACAAAACAGTATAATGATCAGACATTTACATACCTCACAAAGTGATAGACCCAACAAGTCTACTATCCATCTGACACCTTACATAGCTGTTAGAATACCATTGACTATATTGCCCGTGCTGCACTCTATATCTCATGACTATGTATATATATATTTTAAATTATAGTTGACATTCAATATTTATATTACTTGTAGGTATACAGCTCAGGGGTTAGACATTTATATAATTTATGATGTGCTCCCCTAGATAAATCTAGTACTCATCTGACACCATACATAGTTTTTACATCATTATTGACTATATTTCCCATACTGTATTTCACATCCCCATGACTCTTTTGTGACCACCAGTTTATGCTTCCTAATCTTTTTACCTTTTTCACCCATCCTCCACCCTCACCCATCCCCTCAACAACCATCAGTTTGTGTCTATAAGTCTTTCTGTTTTGTTTGTTTGTTTATTCTGTTCTTCAGATTCCATATATAAGTGAGATCATATGGTATTTGTCTTTCTCTGTCTGACTTATTTTGATTAGCATAATAACCTCTAGGTCCATCCATGTTGTTGGAAATGGTAGGATTTTATTCTTTTTAATGGCAGAGTAATATTCCATTGTATAAATGTACCACAATTTCTTTATCCAATCGTCTATTGATGGGCACTTCAGTTGTTTCCATATCTTGGTTATTGTGAATAGCATTGTAGTGAACACAGGGGTGTGTATATTTTTTTGAATTAGTGTTTTGTATTTCTTAGGATAAATACCTAGGAGTGGAATTGCTGGGTCATAAGGTAGTTCTATTTTTAATTTCTTGAGGAACCTCCATACTGTTTTCCATAGTGGTTGCACCAGTTTACAATCCCACCAACAGTGCACAAGGGTTCCTTTTTCTCTATATCGTTACCAACTTATTTGTCAATTTATTGGTGATAGCCATTCTGACAGAATTGAGGTGGCATCTCATAGTGATTTTCATTTGCATTTTTCTGATAATTAGTGACGTTGAGCATCTTTTCGTATGTCCTCTTTGGAGAAATGTCTATTCATGTCCTTTGCCTATTTTTTAATTGGATTGTTTGTTTTTTTGGTGTTGAGTTGTATGAGGTATATATATATATATATATATATATATATATATATATATACACCCTTCTTCAGATTTATCATTGGCAAATATCTTCTCAGTTTTCTCTGTTTTGTTGATTTTTTCATTGTTGTTGTGAAGAAACTTTTTAGTTTGATGTAGTCCCATGTATTGATTTGATCTTTTGTTTCCCTTGCCCAAGGAGCTATATCAGGAAAAATATTACTAAGGGTAAGGTCTGAGAGTTTACTTCCTGTATTTGCTTCTAGAGGTTTTATGGTTTTGGGTCTTACATTTAAATCTTTAATCCATTTTGAGTTTATTTTTGCATATGGCATCAGAAGGTGGTCCAGTTTCATTTTGTTTTGCATATATCTGTCTGCTTTTTCCAGCACCATTTATTGAACAAACTGTCTTTACCCTAATTATTGAACAGACTGTCTTTACCCTAAATAAATTCATGCTTCCTTTGTCATATTAAGTGACCACACAGACATGGATATACTTCTGGGCTCCCTATTCTGTTTCATTGATCTATGTGTCTGTTTTTATACTAATCTCACGCTATTTTGATTACTATGCTTTGTTTTATAATTTGGTATCTGGTTATTGTGATACCTCTAGCTTTGTTCTTCTTTCTCAGGATTGCTGCGGTCATTTTAGGTCTTTTATGACTCCATATAAATTTTAGAATTATTTGTGTTAGTTCTGTGAAAAATGCCATTGGTATTTTGCTAGAGATTGCATTGAATCTATAGATTGCTTTGGGTAGTATGGACATTTTAACTATATTAATTTTTCCTATCCATGAACATGGTATATGTTTCCATTTATTTGTATCTTCTTTAATTTCTCTCTTTAGTGTCTTATAATTTTCTGAGTACAGGTCTTTTTCTTCCTTGGTTAAATTTATTCCTAGGTATTTTATTTTATTTTATTTCATTTATTTTTTGATGCAATTGTAAATGGGAATTTTTTTAATGTTCTTTTTCTGCTAGTTTGTTATTGGTGTATAAAAATGCAACTAATTTCTGAATATTATTTTTGTATCCTGCTACTTTACTAAATTCATTTATCAGTTTAGTTTTTTGGTGGAACCCTTGTGGTTCTCTATATCTCATGTCATCTGCAAACAATCACAGCTTTACTTCTTCATTTCCCATTTGGATGCCTTTAATTTTTTTTTCTTATCTGATGGCTGTGGTTAAGACTTGCAGGACTATGTTGAATAAAAGTAATGAAAGTGTACATCCTTGTCCTATTTCTGATCTTAAGGAGAATGTGTTTAGCTTTTCCCCATCATGTATAAAATTAGCTGTGGGTTTGTTGTGTGTGGCCTATATTATGTTGAGATCTATTCACTCTGTTCACAGTTTGCTGATTGTTTGTTTGTTTATTTTGTCATAAATGGGTGATGGATTTTGTCAAACATTTTTCCTGCATCTATTGATCTGACCATATGATTTTTATTTTGCATTTTGTTTATGTGGTGTATCACGTTAATTGATTCATCTTTGCATATTGCGGATGACTCCCACTTGATCACGGTGTATGATCTTTTATAATGTATTGCTGAATTTGGTTTGCTAATATTTTGTTGAAGATTTTTGCATCTATGTTCATCCAGGTAAATTGACCTATAGTTTTCTTTTTCTTTTGTAATGTCTGTGTCTGGTTTTGGAATCAGGGTAATGGAGACCTCATAAAATGAACTTGGAAGGCTTTCCTCCTGTTGAACTCTTTGGAATAGTTTGAGGCAAATAGGTATTAATTCTTTTCTGGAGATTTGGTAAAATTCACCTGTGAAGCCATCTGGTCTAGGACTTTTGTTTGTTGGGAGCTTGTTGATTACTGACTCAATTTCAGTGCTAGTAATTGGTCTGTTCAGATTTTCTCTTTCTTCTTTTTTTAAAATTATTTTTTATTGTTTTTGACAGAGACAGAGACAGAGAGAGACAGATAGAAGGGGGAGGGCCCAGAGCAGTCTCCATAGCTGCATGCCATCAGTTTTCAACATAGTTTCACTCCACAGGTGGGCTCAGGGCTGCATAGGGCAGGAACTGGGCCCGGGGACCTCCTGCATAGGAAGCATGCCCCCATGAACTGGGGGTTGCCCACATGAGAAGCATGCCCAGGTGGGAGCAGAACCTGGGGTCTCCTACACGGGAAGCTCAACCCCAGTGAGAACCAAACTAGGAGCACCACCCAGCTCAGCATATGGGTCCACACAGGCTGGGGCCGGGACACGATCCCTGGACCCCAGGGCTGCAAGACAAGTGCTCAACCCACTGAGCCATCCTGGTTTCTCTTTCTGTTTCTTCTTTTTTTTTTTTTTTTTTTTTTATCTTTTCACATTTATAGAGAGAGAAATTATCTTTTTGTCTTCAGTGCATAGTTATTTCTATTTTACTTTTTGACAGATAGAGAGAGAGACAGAGACAGAGACAGTTAGAGAACCGAACTGTGGGAACTCCCCAGTTCAGCACGTGGGTCCTGCCTGGGCCGGAGCCGGGATTCGAT
>PVKE010001594.1:0-16501 GCA_004027555.1 Craseonycteris thonglongyai | reverse complement strand
TTCTGTTTCTTCTTGATTCAGCCTTGGATGATTGTATGCTTCTAGGAATTTATACATTTTTTCCGGATTGTCTAACTTGTTGATATATAGTTACCCATAGTATTTTCTTATATATTTTTTTTGTATTTCTGTGGAGTCTGTTGTTACTTCTTCTCTTTCATTTCTGATTCTATTTATTTGGGTCCTCTATCTTTTTTTTCTTGATAAGTCTTGTTGAAGATTTGTCATTTTTGTTTATCTTTAAAAAAAAAACACAACAACCAACTTTTGGTTTTATTGATCTTTTGTATTGTATTTTTAGCCTCAATTTTGTTTATATCTGCTCTGATCCTTATTATTTCCTTCTTTGTATTCACTTTGGACTTCATTTGCTGTTCATTTTCCAGTTCCCTCACATGTAAAATCAGACTGTTTATTGAAGATTTTTTTTATTTTATTTTATTTTATTTTTTTGGTAGGCCTACATTGCTATGAATTTTCCTCTTAGGACTGCTTTTGCTGTGCCCCATAGATTTTGGGTCATTGTGTTTTTATTTTTGTTTGTCTCAATGTATCTTTTAATTTCTTCCTTGATCTCATTGTTGACCCATTCATTATTTAGTAGCATATTATTTAGCCTCCATGTTTTTGTGTGTTTTTTAGTTATTTTTATTGTAATTATTTTTTAATTTCATACTATTAAGGTCAGAGAAGATGCTTGATAAGGTTTCAGTCTTCTTAAATTTATTGAGACTTGTTTTGTGGCCTAACATGTCATCTATCTTGGAAAATGTTCTATGTGCACTTGAAAAGAATGTATATTCTACTGCTTTGGGGTGAAATGCTCTAAAAATATCAATTAAATCAGTCTGGCCTAGTGTTGCATTTAAGGCCACTGTTTCTGTGTTGACTTTCTTTCTGGGAGGTCTGATCATTAGTGTCAGTTGGGTGTTAAAGTCACCTTCTATGACTGTTACTGTTGATCTCTGCTTTTACGTCAGTCAATATTTGCGTTATGCATTTAGGTGCTACTATGTTGGGTGCATAAATGTTTACTATGGTGATTCCTCTTGTTGGGTTGATTCTTTTATTATTATGTAATGTTCTTCTTTGTCTCTTGTTATAGTCTTCATTTAAAAATCTGATATAGGTATTACTACACCAGCTTTTTTCTTGTTTTCATTTGTGTGAAATATCCTTTACCATCCCTTTACTTTCAATGCGTGTGTGTCTTTCCATCTGAGGTGCATCTCTTGTAGACAGCATATGCCTGGGTCTTGCTTTCTTGTCCATTCAGCTACTCTATGTCTTTTGATTGGAATATTAATCCATTTACATTTAAAGGGATTATTATGGGTATATAGTTATTGCCATTTTATTATTTATATTTTTACACTTCATTTGTTTGTTTGTTTTTTTCTGCTTAAAGAAATCCCTTTAACATTTCTTATAACATTGGCTTGGTGGTAATGAATTTTTTCAGCTTTTTCTTGTCTGGGAAACTCTATCTCTCCTTCAATTTTAACTGATAGCCTTGCTGGGTAGAGTAATCTTGGTTCTTGGCCCTTGTTTTTCATTACCTTGAATATTTGCTGCCACTCCCTTCTGGCCTGCAAAGTTTCTGTTGAGAAATCTGCTCATAGTCTTATAGGAGCTCCCTTGTAAGTAACAAGTTGTCTTTCTCTTCCTGCTTTTAGGATTCTTTCTTTGTCTTTAACCTTTACCATTTTAATCATGATGTGTCTTGGTGTGGGCCTGTTTGGATTAATCTTGACTGGCACTCTCTGTGCTTCTTGGGCTTGTATGTCTACTTTCTTCACCAGGCTAGGAAAATTTTCAGTCATTATTTCTTCAATTAGGCTCTCGATCCCATGCTCCTTCTCTTTCCCTTCCGGTACTCCTATGATGTGAATATTGTTATACTTGATGTTGTCCTACAAATCTCTTAAACTATCTATCTTCATTAAGAAATTGTTTTTTCTTTTTGTTCCGATTGGGTGTTTTCTGCTACCTTGTCTTCTAAATCACTGATTTGATCCTCTGCTTCATCTAATTTGTTATTGATTCCTTCTAGTGTATTATTCATTTTAGTTATTGTAGTCTTTATTTCTGACTGGTTCTTTTCTATAGTTTCTATGTCCTTCTTTATGCTTTCTGTCTCTTTGTTGAAATTCTCATTAAGTTCCTTAAGAATTTTCATAGCCTGTGTTTTAAACTCTGTCTCTGGTAGGTCAGTTGCCTCCATTTCATTTAGTTCTATTTCTGGAGGGTTCTCCTGTTCTTTTGTTTGGGATATGTTTTTCATTTCTGGCTGCCTCTCTGTGTTTGCTTCTATGTAGTAGGTAGATCTCTGATGTCACTCAGTCTTTGTTGATGTCCTTGTGTAGTATGTGTCTTGTGTGGTTCAATGGCACAATCTCTCTGATCTCCTGTGCATATGTTCCAGGAGTGTCCCTTGAGTGTGTTGTGTGTGTTTTTCTGTTGTAGTTGAGCCTTGATTGCTTTTGGCATGTCAGTGGGTAGGATTGATTTTCAGGCTGACTGACTGTAAGGACTGCCTATGTCCACAGTGTATGAGCTGCTGTGTGGGGGTTAACTCCTCAGAAGGGAATTCACCCCAGTAGACTCTTGTGCCTGTTGAGACCACCCTTTGTTGTGCCACCTGTGGGGCTAGCCAGGTAGTGCTTTGGTGTGATCTCAAGCTGGCCTCTGGGTGTGTTGTTTCTGGTGTCTCTTGGGTAGGGCTCCCATGGAGGATAATTTCAGCCTTGCCTGTGACCAGCTCATGGCTATTTGGTAGGAGCCACAAAGCTATATGTGATTGGCTGCTGCCTGTGCTGGACCTAGAGGCTTGTTGGGGTGGCCTCACTGTGAACAAGGCCAGCTGCCACTAGTATTGTGCCTGAGGCAGCTTAGCAAAAGGTCCAGGATCCCCTAGGTTTATTGCCATCTGCTAGCTACCTATAAGGCTCAGCCATTGGAACCACCTCCTTAGGTGTGTGTGGCTGGGCTAGTTGACCCGGTGATGCAGCCTTAGCTGGGTGAGGTAGGGTCCCAGGAAAATAGGAGGTGTGATCAATGGTTTTTACAAGTTTATTGCAGATTCGGTTCTGGGCCATTGCCCAGCCTGTGACCACTTTGCAAAGTGCCCTGAGAATATCACAGCCTGCCGCTGCTCACCTCAGGCTTGCAAATCCCTGAGCGTTGCTGAAGAGAGCCTATGGTGCAGATTGTGGCTCACTGTTCACCACCTAAAGTTTATGAGGGTGCCGTGGGGCATCAGCTGCTATAAATGGCTTCTGGAGTCCATGGGGAAGGGCTGACCACTCAGTAGCCGAGAATGTAGCTCTAGGTGGGTGGGGTGGGGTTCCAGGGAGTAATGGGATGTGAGTGGTGGTTTTTATAGAGTTAATTCAGTTTTGGTTCTGGCACTGAAGCTGGGCTTGCAACCACTTCACAAAAACACCCAGAGAACACCGTGGCCAGCCACTGCTTGCCATTGGCCCACAGCCCCCTGAGAGCTGTCAAGGAGAGACCGCACTGCAGGGTCTGGCTGGCTGCTCACCACCAAAGTTTCCCAGGGCTGCCGTGGGCTATTGCTGTTGCAAAAGCCTTCCACAGCTTGTGGGGCAGGGTTGATAGCTGCAGAGAGTACCCCAGTCAATGTTCAGGGTGGGGCCCCGGGGCGTCACCAAGGTGGCGTGCACATGCAGACTTCATCAGACCAATGCAGTCTCAGATTTGGCCCTTTGGGGCAGGGTTCAACATAGAAAAGATGGTGCCTTCCTGTAGGCTACACATGACACAAGCTTCACATTAGCTCCTCTAGTCCTCACTCAAAACCGCACAACTTAGTCTTTCTTTGTATGTGTCCAGTGCCCTTTGAGTTGCCACCCCTCCATCAGAGACCAGGTGAGTGTTTGCAGGTGAATCTGTGTGTGCACCTTTTAAGAGGACATCTGGGTTACCAGCTGCTTTCTATCTCACTGGGATGGACACAGAATCCTCACTCATTTTTACTGCCATATGTTGTGGGAACTCCTCTTCCTGGCACAGGACCCCTTGGTTGGAGAGCCTGGTGTGGGAATGGGACCCCTCCATCTTTTTGAGGAACTTCCACCACCTAAGTGTCCCTCCCAGTGTTCAACCACTATCTGTGGGTGTGGGGCCAGCATGTTTCATGTCTCTACTCCTACCAGTCTCAATGTGCCTCTTCTTTATATCCTTAGTTATAGGGGTTCTGTTTAGCTAGTATTCAGATAGTCTTGAGGTTGACTGTTCTAGAATTTATGTGTAATTTTGTTGTAATTTTGGGAGGCAGTGGGCTTAGTGTTTGTCTAATTCGCCATCCTCGATCCTTCTCTGTATTCTTTACATCTGACTGAAGTTCTTTTTTATGTTTTCGATCTCCATTTTTTATGTTTATTTTTTTGTGGAAGTTCTCTGGTAGTTCATTGAGAATTCTTATAACCAGTGTTTTGAACTCTGTGTCTGGTAGATTGCTTGTCTCAATTTTGTTTAGTCCTTTTTCTGGAGCTCTGTTCTGGCCTTTTATTTGGGACATGTTTCTTTGTCTCCCCATTTTGCCTCCCTGTGTTTGTTTTTACATATTAGGTAGGGCTGCTTTGTCTCCTAGTCTTAGTAGTGTGGCCTTATGTAGTATGTGTCCCATGGGGCTCAGTGGCACAGTCTTCCTGGTTACCTGAGCTGGGTACCCTAAGTGTGTTCCTTGTGTGGGCTGTGTGTGCCCTCCTGTTGTAGTTGCTATTTGCACATCAATGGGAGGGATTGACCCTTTGGTTGATTGGTTGTGAGGACAGGCTGTGACTATGGTGGAGGAGCTGTTGTGCAGGGGGCTGACCCTACAGAGCAGGATTTGCTCTAGCAGGGCTCTGGTGCCTGACCAGTGTGCCCTTTGGGTGTGTCATCCCTGGAGGTGGCTGGGTGATGCTTTAGCTAGGTCCAAAGCTGGCTACTGGGTATGCTAACCTCAGAGCCTCCTGGAAGGGGTCCCGTTGCAGGCCAAGTTCAGCTACAACCCGTGTCCTGCCTGTAGCCACTTGGCATGAGCCACAAAGCAATTCACAGATGGCTGCCCATGCTATGCTTGGAGGTGCCTTGAGAGACCAAGCCATGAACTGAGGCTGGCTATCACTTGTGCTGGGCTTAGGGTTGCTCAGCCAGAGGTACGGGACATGCTGAAGCCAGATGCTGCTTATTTGGGTTTTGTGTACCTTTGAGAGATTTTAGGATAGTTTGCAGCATGAGCCAAGGCAGGCCATTTGTATGGAAAAAACACTGGAGGCAGCTTGGGTGGGCCTGAAAGTTGAGTGGGGGTGGTTCTCAGTGAATTGGGGTGGGATAATGGAATCTTGTTAGCCAGGCTAGTGGACATGCATGGTGGCCACCTGCATCTGCACTCTGGGAGGGCTCAACAGAAGAAACAATGACTTCTGCCAGCTCCTGCTTCCAGGAGAAAGCTGCCCCACCAACCCTTGCCCTGGAAGCCAGCCGGTTCAGATCTTCCCTGGATGTCCCTGGTGCCTTTCGAGCTGAGCACTGTAGCTGAGAGCAAGTGAATCTTTCAGTGAATACATCTGTGCATGGGACCTTCTAGAGGAACACCTGGTACTCCAGCCGCCCTCATCTCACTCAGCCACAATCTCTGCTGGTTTCCACAGCCAGAAGTAATGGGGACTTCTCTCCCAGGCATTGAAACCTTGAGCTGGGGAGCCTGGTGTGGGGCTGGGACCCCTTGCTCCTTGGGCGGGGGGACCTCCACAACTGAGATAGCCCTCCGATTTTTAATGGTCATGTGCAGGTGCGGGACCAGCCTGTTCCATGTCTCTGTCCCTCCTACCAGTCTTGAGGTGGCTTCTTCTGTATGTGCATAGTTGTAGGGCTTTAGTTTAGCTAGACTTTGGGTGATTCTCAATGATGGTTGTTGTGTAGTTTAGTTGTAATTGATGTGGTCATGAGAGGAGGTGAGCATAGCATTTACCTACTCTGCCATCTTGCCCGGATCCCTCTTACTGAGTTCTTGTATGATTCCTCCCACCCCCAATTTGTCCTCAAAATAGAGAATTTCAACAGAATATATATAAATGTTTATATTTTAATAGGCTGAGTACCTATTGAGATCAGCTTAGAAAGGCTTGATTGTATTATATTTTCAGTTATTTTTATTATGATTTGTCCCAGACTCTTTAGGAATACCACTTATGTATAGAATTACTTTATGTGTCTATGTCTATTATTTTCTCTTTTATAATTAATTTTTAGTCATATTCTTTGGAATTTGTCTTGCTTGGTGTTCTCTGAGCTTCCTGGACCTGTGGTTTGGTGTCTGACATTAATTTGGGAAATTGTCAGACATTACTGTTTCAAATAGTTCTTCTGTACCTTTCTCTTTTCCTCTGGTATTTCCATTAATGCCTGTTATTCCTTTTCTAGTTGTCCCACAGTCCTCAGATATTCTGTTCTGATTTTTTTTTTCCAGTCTTTTTTCCTCTTTGCTTTTCTGTTTTGGAGGTTTCTATGGAGATATCCTCAAGTTCAGAATTCTTTTCTCAGCTGTGTCCAGTCTACTAATGAGCCCATCAAAGGCATTCTTTGTTTTTCTTACAGTGGGTTTGATCTTTAGCATTTCTTTTTGGTTCTTTCTTAGACTTTCTGTTTCTCTGCTTATATTGCCCATCTGTCCTTGCATGCTGTGTACTTTATTCCTAGTTGTTGTTTTTTTTAATTCTTGATCGGATAAATCCAATATCCCTGCCATTTCTGAGTCTGGTTCTGATACTTGCTGTGTCTCTTCACACTGTTTTGTTTTGCTTTGTTTTCGTTTAGTATGCCTCATAAGTTTTTCTTGGTAGTTGGACACGATGTTTTGGGTAAAGGGAACTGCTATAAATTGACCTTTAGTGATGCGGTGGTGAGGTGTGCATGTGGGGCAAGTGTTCTGTGGCCCTGTGACTTGGCCTCAGTCTTTTACTGAGCCTGGGCCCCTGGGCTGTGAGCTTCACACGTGCTTCTTAGTTCCCTCCTGTCAGGTGACTCAGGATGGCTAAGCAGGGCTGGACTTCGGTATTTCCCAGGTCAGCAAGGTTCTGATAACACCCCAACAGGTTACGCTCTGGTTAACTAGTTTCTCTGGAGGGTAGACCTTGCTAGGAAGAACAGAGGGCTGTGGCGAATTTCAGAATGGTTCTTTTCATGCTTCAGGAGAGGATTTTTTCTGATATTCACTGTGAGGACCTGGTAGAGCTTCTGGGGTGAAACTCACAAAAGTGTGGGGACCCGTGATGAACTGGGTCCCCTGGTGTGTTCATCTCTCAGACTTGTCCAGACCGAGCCTCCCACACTTCATCAGTTTAAGTTTGCAATTCTGTTTCCACAGTGGTTTCTGCTCCGGAAGCTGTTATCCTCTGTGTTCATCTGTCTCTCCAATTTTGGGGGCCTTGTGACCTCACTCCTCTTCTCAGAAGAGTTGTTAATATTTTTGTTTGTCAGCCTTTTCTTGTTGTGAGGATGGATTGGCCACTTCCATGTTCTTACATGCTTAACCAGAAACCGCAAGTCCTGTTTCTTTCTTTTGCATTCCAGATAGTTTGCTCTTAGCTCTTATCTCTGAGAGTTCAAGAGAGAGGATTCCTAGTCCTAAATGCTTTATATTTTTCTTTAAGGTTTATTTTATTGTTTTTGACAGGGACAGAGAGAGACAGAGAGAAGGAGGAAGGCCCAGAACAGTCTCCATAGTTGTACGTCATTAGTTTTCGACATGGTTTCATTCCACACAGGTGGGCAGGGGCCGTGCAGGGTGGGAACTGGGCTGGGGGCCTCCCTCATGGGAAGCACACCCCAGTTCAGCATGTGGGTCCACACGGGCCGGGGTTGGGACTCGATGCTTGGTCCCTGGGGCTGCAAAGCAAGTGCTTAACCCACTGAGCCATCCGGCTTCCACTGCATCCTTTTCTACTCTAGAAATCAAGGCAAGATGGTGCTGGAGTAGCTGTGAGGGAGGCTTGGCCTACCCTGCAGGTCCCCTCTCTGCCTTCTCACCCTGTGCCCCCGCCTGGTTCTGTTCGGTTCTCTAAGGGTGGGAAACGTGCTGCCTCCACCAAAACAAGAGGAGGCTCGAGGTCCTAGTTTCAGTTCCAGTCAGAGGAAAAGAGACACGAAAGAGAAAAATTCTTTCTGCCCTTGAGTTGTGCCTCATTGTGTCCCTGACTCACATCAATGTCTCCTCTTTGGCAGTGATAGATGTTTCTTGAGCTTAGTGTCACCAACACTCTGCATTGTGGACTCAGTTTTCGGCGGGGTTGAGCCTGCTCTTCACTGCTCCCGTTTTGCTTCTGCTTCTGCATCTTTACTGCCTGCACGGCCTTCCTCTCCGCACTTGGCTCCCACTGCACCTGGGCTGCCTCCCTGGCAACACTTCTCAGTGAAATCTGCTATCTTACCTCCAACTGCCAAGGCTTGATTAAAGAGTTTATATTTTCTTACGGACACAAACAAAAACTTTCATGAAGTATCCTGAGCTTCTTGTTGTGAGTACATTTCAAAGATGTGCTTCCATCCTCCACCTTGAGTAGATCGTTCCTCTTTGTGGGCTGTAGAATTGTCCCCAGTGACCTATTTCTGACCATTTTCCCCATCGTTGGATCTGGAAAGGTCTCTCTAGGCCTAGTATTCACTCATAAGTGAAATGAGTGGATTCTCTTCGATCCTTCTCCCTTTCATCTGTTGCTGTTAGATTCTTCATATATTTTAAGTGCTGCCAATGGTTGGCATTTCTATCACTAAGCCAATTTCTGTGTTTTCAAGATTTATCTGCATTTTGTGACTGTTAACATTGGAGGTAGGACTTCTCTCTTTCACCTCCAAGTGGTATGAGTATGAAAAAAAGGAAGTACATCCATGTTATGAGAAAATCTTTGTATTTCTTTTCTTAACAGAAACGGTTGATGTAAAACTACAATTCCCAAGGTGCACCATTCCTACATTTCTTTCTCCTCTTTACCCCATTTTACTTCCAGTCAAGGCTTACATTCCACTTAGGCTGTCAGCCACGTGCTCTCACTGGGAGTCACAGAGGCTGGCTGCATGGCAGCCAGGGTGCTGACCAGTCCTGGCCTTCACAGGAAATGGCTCGTGTGCTACAGGTCCCGCGATGTCACTGACCTAGGTGGGTGGAACCCCTCTGTCTTCTTGGCTGCAAAGCTAAGTTGGTTCGTGGAAGCTCCTTCTTGGTCTGGCAGAAATCACTGGTGATAGGCCCAGTTCCAAGTCCCCTTGTAACATCTCACTGCCTTGTGTGTCTCCTTGAAGTTTTGATTAAAAGATGGATAAAGGGGCCAATTGCACATCCCTGGCCCGCCACCAGCCTTAACCCAGAAGCCCACACCCTTTGTGGAGTGTATGTTTTGATGAAAAGGAGGGAAAGTACGGTAGACATCGCCACTGAATTTATTTATTTATTTAAAAAAAATTTATTTTATTATTTTTGACAGAGACAGAGACAGAAGCAGAGAGACAGAGAGAAGGGGGAGGGCCCAGAGCAGTCTCCATAGTTGTACGTCATCAGTTTTCCACATGGTTTTGTTCTATACAGGTGGGCGGGGCAGGACCTGGGCTGGAGGCCTCCCACATGGGAAGCCCACCCCCATGAGCTGGGCCCTGAACAAGGGGCCTCCCATGCATGGGAAGTGTCCACCATGGTGAGAACTGAACTGGGGGCCTCCTGAGAGAGTCAATGCTTAACCTGCTGAGCCATCCCAGCTTCCCCTCCACTGGTTTTAGAATCAAGGAGATACGAGTTGGAATTGGGGGCCATTATTCATTCATTTACTCACCCATTCACTTATGACCATTTATTAAGACCTGAATATGCTAATATTATATCAAGTGCTTTATTGTGATAGGTACTGGAGAGAAAAGACGGACAGCGCTGAGTTGTTCTCCTGGGGCGAGTTCTTCCAGTTGTAACTCTGTGTGATCTTCAACTGAATGGTGCCTCATTTTACCCCTCAATGCAAACACCTGAAGGGTTGTTCTGAGAGTGGGAGGGTGCAGCATGCAGGCAGGGTCTCCTCCAGCACCCAGCACAGGGGCGTGTGTGCACGTTTGGTATTTTCAAGTCCAAATAAGGCGCAGGGAGCGCAGTGGGAGGGGCTGACATGGGAAGGCGATTTGGTTAGATTTTAACTGGTTCCTAGAAACACCCAGGCAGCCAGGACGTGCTGCCCTGCTCAGGGAGCGGGACCCCTGGAGCTGCCCCCAGCTCTCCCACCTGCCTGCCTGTGCAGAGGGCGGAGCTCACCGAGAGAAGGGTCTCAGGTTCTGGGGGCTGTGAGACTGCGTTCATCTCCTGGGTCCCACCCAGATGAAAGGCTCTCTTCTTAGCTTGCTGGCAAGGCATCTATTTTTGAAAAATTTTTTAAGGATATATTTTATTGTTTGAGAGAAGGTAGAGAGAGACAGACAGAGAGAAGGGGGAGGCCCAGAGCAGTGTCCATAGTTGTACGTCATTAGTTGTGACATAGTCTCATTCCACACAGGTGGGATGTGGAGCCATGTGGGGCGGGAACTGAACTAGAGGCCTCCTGCATGGGAGGTGAGAACCTTCACCGCCATCTCAGCCGTTAGCAGCTGCACTGCAGGTCAGCATATGGGTTTGCACGGGCTGGGACCGGGATTTGATCCCCAGACCTCATGGTTGCAAGGCAAGTGCTCAACCTGCTGAGCTATCCCAACATCCCTTATCTTTGAAATTTTATTTGTCCACTTATTAGAAAATTTTGTGGGTGTATACTGTATGCCCAGCACCATTTTTTGTTTTTAATGAAGATTCATTTGGCAAAAAAGAATTTTTAATTCTGTTTTTGGGGGGGGCCTGGGAAGGCAACAAAGACATAAGTAAAGTGGTTTTGGAGACTGAGCATTACAGTGTATGTAAGAAAGAACAAACCAGTGATGACTCAGAGGGTGACTGAGGAATTGCTGGTTTGGCTGGGCAGGGTCGAGAGGCCTTCCCCGGGAGCTGATGTTTTTCTTGAGACCTGAATGACAAAGGGAGCCTCCCTGTGGAGATCTGGGGAAGGGTGTCAGGCAGAGGGGACAGCACATGCAAAGGCCTTGGGGGTGGGAACAGGAAGCTGACAGTAGTGGGTATGGTGGGGGTCGGGGGGGGGGGGCTCACTGCAGAGGTCCGCAGCATGGTGGATGAGCCATGGTCGTGGCCATGGGGGAGGGGCGCGGGCTTGGGAACTGCAGTGCAGGAGGGCCCCGCAGGACCTGGTGAGGCCAGCAGAGGCAGGCGAGGAGTCAGGGATGAGCCCTCGGATTTTGGCCGAAGAGATGGGTGGATGGTGCTGATGATGGAGTCGGAGAAAAATAAGGAGGGCCAGGTTAAGGGAGAAAACCAGGAATTTTGTTGTTGGGCACGTTAAGGTAGAAGTACTGATGTTGACTTCTGACTTGCTGAGGACCCATGACAGAAGTCCAGACTGGTGTGTGTGTCTTGCGGAGGATTTCTCGCCCCTGGCATTGCTGACATTTTAGACTGGAGCAGTCTTTGCTGGGGGGTGAGGGTTGTCCTGTGCATTGTAGGGTGTTTAGAAACCTCCATGGCCTCTACCAACTGGATGGCAATAGCACTCACTGTTGCACCCCCATGGGTGACAGTCAAAGTGACAATCAAAATGTCTTCACTGCCCTATGTCCCCTGGGGGACAAAGTCGCTCCTGGTTGAGAACCGACATGAAATCTTCACAGGGACATTGCCGATCATCCTGGGAAGGAATGGAAACAACACAGCACAGGACTACCCTGCCCCTCCCTCAGCCATGGGTGTCGTCCTTAATTGAGCACCTTACTTTTTCCTATGGATCTCAGATACTGCCTCGGGGTTCTTCTTAACATAGCTGGCCAGTAGCCATTATCAATGACTGGGATTAACAATGAGATGAAGCCCATTTTTTCTCCCTCTTCTAGGATTAGGAAAAAAAACAACAACAACAACAAAACAAGGGTCCCCAATGCATTCTGTGGCCCACACACTGATTTACTGTAAAATCCTACAAAGCAGTCTTTTCCCATGTGTGCCTCAGTGTCCCTGCTTGTCAGGTGAGCACAGTCCGAACTGCTCTCCCTGCTTCTGACAGCTGTAAGTGGGGGGATTGAAGGGTAATCGTGGTAACTCGATTTGAGTTTTGGGAGGCTGGCAGACTCTGACAGAAATGTGCAGCAGGATCATTACCTCACAGGGCGCTGTGAGGATGAGCCTGTAAGTAATTAGAAAACAGGTAGCTGCTGTAATATGCCAGGTTTAATAATGGGAATAATGAAGAAGGAAGGTTTTCTGAGCAGGCAGGCCGGTCTGGTGGCCGGGGCAGTGGGGCTCAGGGCGGTCTGTGTGTAATGTTTTGTTCAGGTTCAGCGTAACCATGGAGACCGACTTCCTCCCTTCTTCCCATGGAGCTGATTCCACACTCCTCCACATGTGCATACGTCACACTAATGTCCCCTCTTCCCCCCTCCACTCGTTCTGGCCTGGGCGGGGGAGACCCTGGAGAGGGAGGGACAGCACCCACAATCTGGACACTTGGGGGCGGGGGCGGGTTTGAGTCCTGTGTGTGCCCCGTTCCTGAGTGTGTGACGTAGATAAGGCGCTCAGCCTCGGGGAGCCCTCATCTCCTAATCTGCAAAGGGAAGGTAAGTACCCTCCCTTGCAGGGTTATGGGGCCCACACGCCGTCTCTAGCGGGGCAGAGCTCTGTGAACTCCAGAACTCCAGAAGGTGGCCGCATGTGCTATCCTGTTATAGCAGACCTCAGGAACCCAACATGACGGGAACGGAAAGCCTGGTTTAATACAAACACCGGCACCATGAGCACTGCTTCGTGCTGTCCTCGCACGGTGGGTCTATGCATGGACTCACGGTGTTTGATTTATGTGTGTATCAAAGCCCTTGAGCACTGGCCTACCTGAGAGCTAGACTGCCTCCAGCAGCCTGCAGCTTGGAGCAGTGCTGAGCGCCAGGCTGGGCAGCCTGCCTGGGCACGTGTCTCAGCTCCAGCCTCACTGGATGTGCAATCACAAGTTATTTAACTTCTCCGTGCCACAGCTCCTCATCGGTAAGGCGGGATAATAATAGTACCCATTGCAGAGTTGTGATGAAGACGCAATGCATCCATATTTGCAAGGCTTTTTGGGACCGTGTCCGTGAAGTGCATCGGGGTGGATATCTAGTTTTAACAGAGCTCATTGCAAAGCCGTGGGCAGTGTGGGGAGAGCTGGACCAGATGCAAGTGCAGGAGGGCTGGGGAGGTCCCAGGGCTCTGGGTCGTGACATGAGGAGCTGTCCTTGGTGCTGACGAGGACACATAAACCAGACAGGGGGACTCTCACATGCAGTGGGAAGTGTACGTAACAGTGTGGGCAGTTCCAGATGTGCGGAGAAAAATGAGAACCTAAGAAAAGGGGAGAAGGGGAGGAGGAGCATCCTGCGGGCATCTGCGAGCTGTCTTGAAATGTTTTAAGGGCTTCTGCGGGGCAGAAGGGGGCCTGGCTTGTCCTTTGAGACCCCACAGTCACCTTTAGAGGGAGACAGTTCTGGCGAGACCTAATAGGAGGAAGCTCAGCTCAAACCAGCCTGGGCTGCTGCCTTGTGGGTGGGTCCCCCAGAAGCCAACTCTGAAGTGAGGGCGTGAGGATCTGCATGCTGGCAGTTTATCTGGGCGGGGACTCCAGCAAGTCCTGGTGAAGGAGGCGGCCATGTGAAGGGCAGAAGAGTGGCCGATGCAGTGTGTTCCTGAGCAGGTCACTGGTGGGCACCATGGTTCCCCACTGAGGACTCTGGGAACTTCCCCTGAGATGTGAGGGAGTTGGGCTTTGGCCACCAATGGCTATTATCTGTCAACTGAAGGTGTTGCTAACTTCAGCCCCACTCTGGATGCTGGCTGAGCATGTGCTGGGGCCAGAGCGCGCTTGGGAATGGTGGGCACCAGGGGCACGTGGGCAACATTGGGATCTGGTAGGGAGTTTTCTGAGCAGGGTTAATGAGGCAAGGAGGGGGGTTGGGCAGAGTCTCCTCTGGGCGATGTCCCTGGGCGAAGTGGAATCATTAGGGCACTTTGTATGCCTTGCCCACTTGAGAGATGCTGTGATCCCAGACCTTGTTATCCCACAGGTGAGAGGGAGTTTGGAGGTGGGTGGACAAGGAGGAAGAATAACGTTTTTAAAGCTGTTTTTTCTTTTTTCTAAACCACCCACTCCAGCCTGACTCTCAGGCTGATTCCAAACCCGGGAGCCCACTCAGATGCTCGGCTCTTGGCCAAAAGCGCTTAGTTTGCTGACCCAAACGAATCCTCTGCTGATTAATGGTGTTTTCCCAAGGCAGTGTGGCCTGGTGGCAATTAGGTGGCCCTGTGAAACAGGAGCACTGCCGCTTATCCCAGCTTTCTCCTTACGAGCTGTGAGACTGCAGACAGGTTACTTTCTCTTGGGTGGTGGGAGCTCAGCTCCCCACCTGCAGAATGAGGGGTTGGACGAGGAAACCTCTAATTCTAGAGCTGACATTTCCAGTCTCTGGAAAAGCCTGAAGACATTAAAGCGACTTATCATTTGAGCTGCCATTAAACTTCCAGGCCCCGGGTGGGAAGTGGGCTATTACCATGGTGTGGCAAAGTGCTGCCTCGTGCGTTCTGCACAGAACGTGGCCCCGTGAGAGCCCCCGTGTGAAGGAGCACATGTATGCTCTAAAACCAGGCCGCTGTGTGGGGGCGGGGCGAGCAGATGATACATAATGAGTGTCACTGAGACATGCCCGTGACAAGTGAGCGTTTGGGGTTCCCATGAGATGAGGATCCTCACCTATTTTATTGTAATTTAAAAGGCACTATAAAAAACCCACTTAGTATGCAAATTCTCTAAGTACTGCCGTAATTAGTGTGTACACAGGAGGGGGGCATTTACCTCCGTGCTCGGCACTCTCTCATTTTGAACTGTGCATGCTCCCGTCTTACTGGGGGACTGGCACCCACAGAAGTTTGTACCTGCCTCGCGTTCTCAATTCGGGGTGATCCTGCCTCCCAGGGGACACGCGGCAATGTCTGGAGCATTTTTGTTTGCCCTGACTGGGGAAGGGGAGCCGTAGGGCATCTGGTGGGTGGGGCCCGAGATGCGGCTAAACACCGCACAGTGCACAGGATGGTCCCCAACAAGGATGGTCTAGCCCCAGATGCCAGCAGTGCTGAGGCTGAGACCTGGCCTGGGATCACCCCACAAGACCTCCCGGAGCCCCAACCCTGGCCTTGCAGCTGCCTGGCTGCCACCCCTAGGCCTGCCGCGGGCACATTCTCTGATCTCAAAGGTGGGCCCGTGCTTAGTGAGGTGTCATCCGTGTTTCCATGTCGAGGGCTCCCTTGAGACTGATGAAAGCTACGAACCTCCCTTCAACCATTTTCCACTTTCCACTACACTCTTTTCTCTCCTAATGCTCCTTTATACTCCTTTATAGTTTCTGCTTTCCCATTAATTATTGTCATAAACACTTCTCCACATTTTTTAGTCTTCATAACGATCCTTATTAAGGACTTCATATTACTCTACCCTACTTACAAAACACTCTTTCCTGAGTCATGCCTGTGTTACTGGGCATTTGTTTTATTGGTTCCTTATAGTTTAATGCCACATGGAATTATTTTCTTAGCACAATTTCCCAAGAGTATTTCTTTCCTTCTCTTTCTCCCTCCCTCCATCTCCTTTCCTCTCTCCCCCTATCTTCTCTCTCTCCCTCTCCTTTTTTTCCTTCTCTCTCTCCTCCCTGCCTCCCTTCCTTCATTATTTAATTTAATTTAATTTAAATATTTTGGAAAAATAATATGTTCACATGATTTAAAATTCAAAGGCATAAAACAATGTGCAGGAGGCGGGTGCTGGGATAGCTCAGCAGGTTAAGCATTTGTCTTGCAACCATGAGGTCTGGGGTTCGATTCCTGACCCTGGCCCATGCAAACCCATATGCTGAACTGTGGTGCAACTGGTAACTGGTGGGATGGCATCAGACACATGCAGGAGGCTCTGGGTTCAGTGCCCCACACCCACCTGTGTGGAATGAAACCATGTGACAACTAATGACGTACAACTATGGAGACTGCTCTGGGCCCTCCCCCTTCTCTCTCTCTCTCTCTCTCTCACCTTCTCTCAAACAATTAAATAACATCTTTTTTTTTTTATATATTTTATTTATTTATTTATTTTTGAGAGAGAGAGAGAGAGAGAGAGAGAGAGAGAGAGAGAGAGAGAGAGAGAGAGAGAGAGAGAAAGAGACAGAGAGAGAAATGAACTGGGGGAGCTCCCAGTTCAGCATATGGGTCCGCACAGGCCGGGGCCGGGATTCGATCCCCGGTCCCTGGCGCTGCAAAGTGAGTGCTTAACCCACTGAGCCACCCTGGCTTCCCCTAAATAACATCTTAAAAACACAAAACAAAAGAAAATGCACAGTACAAGGCCTTCTGTTCCCA